>JAECUM010016185.1:0-10392 GCA_016617855.1 Megalonaias nervosa
GGAGTTCCTAGTAGTATTGCCATTCTTGAAAGTTATATTGAGAGTAATTTCTTTATTTAATATAATCATTCGTTGAAATTACAATACTCAGTATACTTCAGATTAATTGGAATAATAAATTTACAGAATTAATGCGAATTCATTGAAATACATTTTGATTTATAGCTGTATTGAAAATACCGTGAATTCATTCAAAGACATTTCGAGATTATATGATAGTAATCTTTCCTGTACTGTTGACACATTAATGACTATCATTCGGAATACCTTTGGAAGTCATTCAGTTACTTGAAACTATTTCAATTGATAGAACATATAGGATTTTAGGCTTTCATTCTCGATTCTGTAAGTTATTTTTAATTCTTTCGCTTTGTATTGCAGGGAAATAAATATATATATTTTCAATTATACAAAGCTTCTTGGTTTTACGCTTTCCTGTTACTTATCGTAAAACATAAAGAGTCATTACAAAATCTGCAAATAGCTTTATGATCATTATGATGAAACGTAACTTAATTTAGTGAAAGACAACAACAAGATAAACATCAACAAGAACAACAATAACAACAACAACAACAACAACAACAACAACAACAACAACAACAACAACAACAACAACAACAACAACAACAACAACAACAATAATAATAATAATAATAATAATAATAATAATAATAATAATGATAATGATAATTGCAATGATAATAATAATAATCATCATCATAGCCTGTTTAAAGAATTGTAGTCGAACATAATGCCGCATTATTTATTTAAATCATTACTTGCGAAGAAAGGCACATATTACTCTTTATCTGGTCATCAATGAGACTGAAATGAAACAACATGCTTTTAGATACGCGGCTGAAAAGGAGATCTTAAAAGTTCTTACCATTTAACTAATTTGTTATTTTTGCATTTTCCTAAAAACGCCATGGCACTGTGGTCTTATTTTGAGACTCTTATGGTAGGCTAAAATAATATTTTGTATATTTAATTTACATTGTTTGTTAGACATTTATTTATGCTATTTATTTCATTATATGCTATTGATAAGGTGACATTGTATGTTGGACTTGACCTTTTCAAAAAAGTTCATTTTCTACCTGGCCTGAATAATTGATTTTGGTTTTGTACTAAACATGTTAGTAGTATATGGGGGAGATATAGCCCCACGAAGACCGTAATGTTAAACACAGGCCCCGGCACTATGGCCCCAAAATTAATAGGCCCAAATGGCACAAATCCCGGCACTATAGCGACAAGATTGAGTATGGGGTCAATAGGATTGGAAATGGTGGGATGACGTCACGGTACTGGAGATTGGTAACAATGTGGCAAGTGGCTGACCTGAATAAGCGCGGCTACCCTAAGTAGAGACAAATACAAAACAGAGACAGAGACAGAGACACATAGATAACATATAGGCAAAAAGGAATAAATCTTTTCGAGGTATATGAAAGTGGACTTGAAAAGGGCAATTGAGTTTCTTCTTTGTCTTCTGCATTCTTCTTTTCTCCACCAACTTCTTATTTTCTCTCCTACACTCTTCTTATTTTTCTTCTCATTTTTTCCTCCTTTTTTCCTTTAACTTCTCCTCCTCTTCTTTTTTCCTCTTTTCATATTCTTCCTTTTCTATCTTTTCATTCCATTACCTCATCCTTATTCTATCCTCTTCATCCTCCTTTTCTTCTTTTATCATTTCCTTCAACATTTCCTTTAACTTTCTCAAATTGTTTATCTCCATGTTCACTCTATGGGGATGGTAATAATAATCGTCATCCAGTTTCACTAGCATTGTTCTATCATGTTTTAGTTGTCAAGAATTCTTGTAACTTCTTCATCTTCTCCAAACGGATCTTTGTCGCCATGGATGAATATACAGTGTTGAATGGCGCGAATGACGAGCGCCATGATTTATATACCTCAAGCACGGACGTGAAGGAAAACATCCCTTACACTGACTTCACACGATATATACTATCTACACAAACCTACGCGAACGCATATAACACACACTATACTATCCACACAGACTGGAAGAGAGGAAAAAGACACACTCTACTATCCACACAAACGTACGCGAACGCAGGAAACACACCATACCTACTATCCACTCAAAGGAACGCAAATGAATAAAACACACCATACCTACTATCCACACAAAGGAACTCGAATGCATAAAACACACCATATATACTATCCACACAAACGTACGCGAACGCAGAAAACTCACCATACCTACTATCCACTCAAACGTACGCAAACGCATAAAACACACCACATATCTACTAACCACACAAAAAACGCGAATGCATAAACACACCACATATACTATCCACACAAACGTACGAGAATGCATAAAACACACCACATATACTATCCACACAAACGTACGAGAATGCACACAAACACACCATATACTATCCACACAAACGTACGAGAACGCATACAACACACCATATATACTATCCACACAAACAAACGAGAACGCATAAAACACACACTCTACTATCCACCCAGACGGGCAGAGAAGAAAAAAACAAACTATACTATCCACACAAACGGGAAGAGAAGAAAATCATACAATATCTACTATCCACACAAACGTACGCGAACGCAAAACATAAACACACATCAGTAAATGAGTGAGTGTTTATAGTCACACTACTTCACATTCACACAAATTGGCAACTTGAATAGTCTCTTTTTTCTAGAGATATGGTAAGCCCTGAGAAGGGCTGTTTTATCTTGGAACTCCAGTTGCACTTGGTTAATGCTGGCACCTCCCAGGACGGCACCACACGCACATCTCCTACTCCAGTCTTGCTTCCAATTCAGTGTTGTTCTTGGGAGTGCAGAGAGAGCCTTGAGTTGCTTCACTATATCATTCCTCCGTTTCTGGGATAGTGAACACTTGTTGTTCCCTCTGTCTTCTATGCCAGAGTCGAGGATGTTTTTGTTGTGGCTGTGGCTGTGGTTGAGGTGGCAGTACTGGTTGTAGCTGAACTCGTACTGGCTGTGGAGGCGTCCTCACCTCAGGCTTGCCCTCGCACACAGGTCTTAGTATGAGGTGAGACAGGATCCCTCGCTTCTTTTCCTTCTCCTCTTCTTTCTTTTTCTTCTCTTCCTCCTCCTCTATCCTGGCTTCTTCTGCAATAGCCTCCATGGCCAGTTCATCCAGGAGGCGTCTGGCATACTCCAGGTGCATCTGAAGTTCTAAACGTTCTGTGATTCTGTTCATCTTTTTCGAAGTTAATAGGTCAACGATGGGTAGCCAGACTGACGATCGCTACGATTTATATACCTGAAGCACGAACGTGAAGGAAAACATCCCCTGACACCAAAACTTACAATAATTAAAAACCAATAACAATTAAAAGTCGCCTGTGCAAACTTGGTGCTTTCGCGACTCGTTAAGTCTTGAAAACGTCAAGATTCTTAATTGGTCGGGGTTGTAGGAATGGTGCCACTACAACCCCTCTTTAATGTGCGAAAGTCGCACTACTTAATTAATTGCAGCGTAGAGGAAAAAGAGAAAAGGGACCGGGGGAGGGAGTCGCACGGCCACTCCCTTAATAAGCCAGTCCCTACTTAATTGTTCAAATTCAGTCCAGTTGCACTAGTGGACAAAACCTAGAACCAATAGCGAGTTAGCCACCTGTGCATTTAGCCAAATTCTCAATAGTTGATAGATTTTCCTATCACCTAACCGTCGAATATTATCTAGTACAATAGTGAACATAGTAAAAAGTCCCTAAATTGTTTTCGATAATAATGTCTAAGCGACACATAGATTTTTATGTCAATATTAGATATGAGATTGTAATTATTAACGGTACTCAAAGGATCAGTGAATACGGAAATGAAATGAAATGAATAAAGGATTTAAGTCGCATATGCTATCTAAGAGCCTTCGCGACTGGTTAATTCTTAAGAGTCGAGATTTTTAATTGGTCGGGATTGTAGGAATGGTGCCATTACAATCCCGCGTTTATGTGCGATGGTTGCACTTCTTAGTTATATGTCTGGCCGAGGAAAAGGAGGAGAGGGACCCAGGAGGGCGCCACGAAACAACACACAGGGCATCACCACACACCCACAACCAGCCGCCCCGCACACAGAGGAGGGGCAAAGCGCACCCCGGGACCGTTCAATTAATTTACACACTGAAACACCAGGCCGCACTTGATTGGTCAAATTTAGTCCAGTTGTACTAGTGGACAACCCTATCGCCAATAACGTGTAGGTCACATGTGCAATTGTCCTAAGGTATGAGTTTTAGAATTTCATTACTCGTAACTATAGTAGTTGGTATTTTGGGTACAGAGTGTACATCTTCGTTCTAAATAGGACCAATCAGCTGGGTGTAAGCCTTCCCATGTTTCTTAGTGTCACGCCTCGATAAGGATAGGTGTTAATTTTGATGGTGGAGCCAAAGGATCTTGTTTGATTTTGTGTGGATAGAGCTTTTATCGAAAGAGGTCTTCAATATCCAAAGGAAGTACCTCATGGAATAGAGAAAGAAAAAAAAAGAAAAAAAAAGGCCTTCGCTTGTCCGGAAAAAGGAAGAGGACTTTGTAGTGGAAAATCTTTTGACAACACAGGCTTGTTGTTTGTAGGTTTCCACGCAGGTGTTTGCTAGTTTGTTTTCCCTAGCACCTGTTTTGGGTCCGTATTAGGCCTTCACTTGTCCGGAGAAAAAAGGTGGGCAAGAGGACTTTGTAGTGGAAAATCTTTTGACAACACAGACTTGTTGCTTGAAGGATTCCACCCAGGTGTTTGCTAGTATATTTTTCCTAGCACCTGTTTTGGGTTCCAGAAATCGCCAGTAGTTGTTCGAGTTTGGCAGACAATAATACCTTCTTACGAGATGGAATTGTCTCTCGATTCAGCTACCTTTCGCTTGTCCGGGAAGAAAAAAAAAGGGAGGGGAAAGGGTCCTATTTTTATTTGAAAGTCCGTGCTTTGGTTTTCTGTTCGCTAGTTGGTTGGTGTTGGTTTGACTTTCGTTGGTTTCAGTAGTACCCTTCCTCTCCTCTGTGTTCTCCTTTTCCCTCCTCTTGCTTTCTTCCTCCTCCATCGTCTATCCCCTTACTTATTTCTTTCTCGTAATTTTGAAGTAAAAATATTGTTTCTTTGATGGTGTGTTAAAACAGTGAAGGCGGGGTTGAGGAGTAAAGAGAAAATATAGTAATATATTTTTTATATTTTTTTATTTTTTATTTTTTTTGGAAAGGAGATCTCTCTCTCTCTCTCTCTCTCTCTCTCTCTCTCTATATATATATATATATATATATATATATATATATATATATATATATATATATATATATATATATATATTTATTTTTAAAGGGTAGAGGCACATGCGTGGGTAGTAGGATAAGTAGATAGTTCTATACATAAGAAGGAAGTGTGTGTGCGTTTTCTTGTGTGTGTTGAGACAGACGCCCCTGCTGAGTAATCATGCCCCTGCAAGGCATATCAAGGACATCTATCCTATGGTTAGGTTTTATATTGTATGTAGGTGGATTTTTAGTTCCGGTTGTACTAGATTTGAGATGAGGCAAGGGCTCCAGCCCGCGCATAGGCTGGTACATACCCCTAGGTGGGTTGTAAACTGAAGCCCCCACTCCATCTCACATCCCCTATGGTTGTTTCTATTTATTTCTCTTTAGTGTTAGTTAGTTTCTAGTTAGCTTCATGCAGGTGGGTGAGAGGTAGGTAGGATTCATAGGGGGTTAGGTGGTGAAGGAATTGTTAAGGTTTGCTCTTTGTTTAGTAGTCCTCCCTTGTGTTTATATGTTGCTGTATTTATTGATTTGTTTTAAATATTGTATTATGTTTCTGTATGTGGCATCGATGTTTGTGTTCCTTTTTAAATCATGAACATATATATCCGCGTGACTTTGATGGGGTGTTCAATGGCAATAGATTATTCAACAAAGTTAGAAAAATAATAAAACTTTTCTCAAATATTTATCTATGCAAATGTGGTACTACTATAAAAAATATATTCTAAGAGTGCACATTTTAGGTAATTAATTCATAAAATCAGCGAGTCGAGTGTTAATCTATTGCCAATACTTATAGGTCACTGCATTTGTATAGGAAAATATGAACGAGGTTTCCTGCAAAATACTGCACGACCGTCGGAGTGAAGTATTTTGCAGAAAAAAACTAGTTCATATTTTCCCATACAAATGCAGTCACCTTTTTATTATATGCTCATTTTGTTTAACTACCTAAGACTTAACAATAAAAGACATTAATTGAATTTGTGCTTTATTCCAAAATAAATTCACAGCCATAGATTAATCAATACACGATAACAGTATTCTTTGCAGCTGGAAATGTAGGCTACTCGAAATTCCAGTTACATTTCTGTTTGTATCAGGTTTTGCAGGACATGTTTGTCGGATTAGAAGAACTAACCAAAAAATGTACAATTTGAGGAAATTCAAGATGCATAGATGCAAGAATATTTATTACCATTCTTATTGCCAGCTAAAGAAAACACGCTTATGTCCTGTCACTTGCATCTTGCTCTTGGAGGGACACCAGCTATGACCTGTATAATAGAGTGTGTCGTCATTCGCTAGCCTAACATTTTATCAAAATAGTTACACGGGGAAAATTGAAAAGCAGCTGTTGTGTGACACCTCCATTTACCCAGCGGATATAAAACCCCTTCGTCGTTAATGGATTATCAGCTCTGAGGCAGTTAGTTTCCTACCAAAACCTTCATTTGCATTTTTTTCTAGAATTTTGACAGACTTGCAAAATAGTACGTCTCTGATAGATATTCGACAGCTCTTGGGCTCAGTATGCATTCCTATGCTATGTTTTTAGACCCTAGAGAGCACTCGTCATAGTCTTAACCATTCTGTTTGTGAAAAGATATGAATATTCTCCTAAATAGCTGTTTCAATGATCAGAACGATATTTTCAATTACTGCGTCTCTCACGTTTGTTGTTGACATTGCAAATATCACGTTCATTCGTTTGCTTCTTTGAAAGTTTCGTTTCTGACTCAGTAAACTCGTCCACATCGTTAGCTTTATCATCTATACTTTCAAACGGACGAAACAGCTGCTTTAGTTCATTCACAAAATAAATTTATTCAACCAAAACCTAAAGCGTCTATTACACGAGTGTACATGGTTTGTTTACAAAGTAGTTCCTAATACACTATACTATCTTTAGGCACACATGTCGTGTTCGTGCGTGCAATATGAACGTATTTATATCGTAAAATACGGCACTATTCTGACAATGGAAAGTTAACGGAGACAAAAATTAGCAGATAATAATGTCGGATAGTGGTACGGAAATAGACAATAGTGTACAAAATAGTACAACGAAAACAGACAACGACAAAACATTGATGTCCCTTGGTACAAAATGTTCATTAAATGAACAACGAATACTACAACTGTATGCACTACCTGTTAAAACCCATAAAGAGACACAGCTTATGCATTAATTTTCTTGTTGCATTCTAAGTATTCTCGTGTGAATTGCAACATGCTTTTACAATGTCTCTCGTTTGTCGGTCCTATTGGCTTGATAGCTGCAATGCTTGAATCGCCTGCTTTCTCGACATTGTTCTTTGATAGATGAATTCGATTTCAATAATCTGTTAATATATATCGCCTTCAGTAGTTTCAACATACTTAACTGAGTTCAACAATGCTCCGCCCAATACCTCACAGCAATGTTTGTACATGATGTAGCTTGCTATACCATTACAAAAGGAAGAGTGTATCTAATTGTATTATGGTGATATATATTTACTGTAACTTTGTGGTGCAATTTCAATTGACTACCGTATAGAATAAGAATTTTTTGTTATTGTTTTGCACGTTTATGCAAGTTTGTGTTTTATTTTGAATTCAGACTGGTAATGCTATGTATGAATAGCCCCTGTGCATTTCGAAATTTTTAAAATTCATCGTCGAAGATTCAATTTTAAGACATTTTTTATGACATTTTATACCTAAATTCACTTAGCTATCTGAAGATCTTCTGATCTAATAGGCTCTTTAGTTCATGGAAAGGTCGATGTAGCACACACTTCAGTTGATATTTCATGGAAAGGTCGATGTAGCACACAATTCAGTTGATATTTCATGGAAAGGTCGATGTAGTACACAATTCAGTTTGGTATTTCATGGAAAGGTCGATGTAGTACACAATTCAGTTTGATATTCTTATTTTTATGCCCTGAAATAATTAGTTAAATAAATATATATATATATAGAATATATGTATAGTATATACGCTGTATCAGTGATATACCACGAGATGTATAATTTTTTTATTAAAAGGAAACGAAGCTTGCTGAGTTTCCTTTTAATGGAAAATTTATACAACGAGTGGTATATCATTGATACACCGTACATACTGTACATATATTTTATTTATACCACATACAAATACATATATTTTCCCTTTGAACGGAGTTCAGATTTACTACAAGCAGCTGTGTATTGACCTAGTGAATGAACTCCTCACATCCCCGAGTGTGTCCGCTACAAAATGTAGTTCAATGCGTTTAGTGGCTATTTACAATCACCTCTGCATATTGATAAATTGATTGTTTTCTTTTCTTGGTTTCTATTTTTCTCCACATTGCTTAAATCAATAAAATACACACTTATGATTTAAACATGAAACATGGTTTTAATGATAAAAGTAGAGCACTAGCAACACTTAGATAGCTACGTCATTCACATGAACGCCATTCACATACCGGCGCATGGAAATTAATGTGGAATAGAAACTAAGCCAACTGACGAACCAACAAGAGGTAATTAAAATATTTTAATATATTTACAGTTGATCTAAGCCATTATTCTGCTTTAGCAACAGTAAAACCGACCATAAACTCTGTCTCTGTCTGTCTGTCTGTCTGTCTGTGTCTCTCCCTTGTCGGTTTGACTTTAAAACTCTGTCTCTGTCTCTGTCTGTCTGTCTGTCTGTCTGTCTCTCTTTGGTCGGTTTGACTTTAAAACTAACTCTCTCTCTGTCTCTGTCTGTCTGTCTGTCTCTCTCTTAGTCTGTCTCTCTCTGTCTGTCTGTCTGTCTCTCTCTCTAGATTTTAGCCCGTATCTTGCTACGATGAAATAAATTTGCAGATATATGTGTCTGTGCAGCAATTTAACATCGTGATTTTATTAACAGAGAAGAATTGTAACCTAATTTATATGGCACCTTCTCGGATAAGGGTTACTATATTTTACGGCATTTTTATGATAAGGGTTACTATCTTTTACGGCACTTTCTATCATAATGGCTTTACTATATTTTACGGCACTTTCTATGATAAGGGTTACCACATTTTACACCCTTTCTTCTTAACTGATGGCAATGTGCATCACGACTTGGCATCTTCGCTGAATTCACCTTGCAACCATGGAGCTTGCAAAAAATGTAGTTGGGGAGGCGCAAAGATAAAAGTAGGCCGAAACTCCTACCCCCAATTATGGACAAAGATCAATCACAATATACAAATTAAATATGCATAACATTATATATATATGAAAGAGAGAGAGAGAGGTCTCTTTACTTCATTACCGCATATCATCTTTAGATTCCATTTCCTTTACACTTTTAAAACTTTTGTGTCCATAACGTTACAAAGCATTGGTTCAAATTTGTATATACGGACAATTTTATATTCTTCTGAAACATTAGTAGTTATTGTTATTAGATTGTAATACAATCTGGGTCTCAAGTGTCAATAATCTATATGGTGATCAGAATTGGGATATGTTTCTGATTATCTAAGTCAGTGCGTAGGCAGGGACTAAACTGTATATTTTCTTTTGATTGTTTTTTTACTTTTGCCTCAAAAAGTTCATATTTATTAAAATATTCTGACATATAAACTCGAATTATGCCATTATCTTTCATTGATCATTAGGATTAATCATACAACATCCGTTAAAAAAAAAAGTTTAGTTTCATACAGTCCATTAGGCATTGAAAATGAAAGTCATGTTGAAAATAAATTACACTACAGATATTGCGAATTTTATTGCTAAAATTACATCGACAAAGGGGATGAATATCATTTTATTTTGATCAGTCCTTCGTATTATTGTCCTTAATATACTGCATTATATTATATTATATTATATTATATTATATTATATTATATTATATTATATTTCTAAAAATACATTGACCAAGGGGATGAATATAATTTTATTTTGATCTGTCCTTCGTATGTTAGTCTTTAATATTTTGCATTATATTATATTACATTATATTATATTATATTATATTATATCATATTATATTACATTATGTTATATTATATTATATTATATTTTATATATATATATAACGTTGATATGTAACGCTTTTAGTCTTTTTTTTTTTTTT
>JAECUM010016187.1:0-52749 GCA_016617855.1 Megalonaias nervosa
AGAGAGAGAGAGAGAGAGAGAGAGAGAGAGATGGGAGGCTTGAGAGAGATAGACAGAGAGACACAGAGACAGAGAAACAGAGACAGAGAGCCCCAAAAGACACAAAAGCTGAAACGTATAACAGGCGATTTTACTTAAATCTCTAATTTACGAAGGTTACTTCAGACCTTAAAGCATAATCGTTTGTCAATTATTCTTGCATAAAGTTGTCAACAGACTAGTTCTGTATTATTCTTAAAGGAATATTTTATGCTTTGCCTGTTACCGTATATTTACAAACCATGCAAAGAGTGTACTTGCAAAACAGGATAAATTTTACAATATTTAACCCCTAGGTCAGAGACATTCTTTATGGCTTAACAACCTCTACGTAGATATGAACGTGCATCTACATTTGTCGAAGAGTGTCTGTTATTTGTCTGCAGCCAACTGTATGTCGCAAATCAGGTAATAACGTCTGGAATGAAAAAGAAGAAACTATTTGCTGGATAGAAATAACATCCAAATAAATTCAAATGATAAATAAAATCGGACCTATAAGGGGCAGATTTAACAAAGAAATTCCCCTCTCTATATTATTCGCGTAGGCACGACGACTATCAGATAATAATAATAATAATAATAATAATAATAATATTGCCATCGAATATCGCATGATCTTTAGAAGCTCTAAGCGCTTTACAGTGTTATATAAAACAAATAAACATATACAACGACAAGATTATAAATAACAGATACCATGGCATTACAAAACAAAATGAAGATACCAGGTTTGCTTCGATGTCATGTATTAGTTAGGTTCTATTTATCATACGGAGGTCTCTAGTAGTAGCAGAGATGGAGGGTTAGGGACTGGTACGGTGAGATGGCATATCACGCAGAGGTGATGTGTTGCAAGTTTTTTCAATAAATACATTAGAACATTATTATCAGGTCAATAAAAAAACCAGTCTAAAAGGTGACCATGAAGATGGGCGGGCTGGATAACTGACTCTTTGAGGTTGAACATGTGAATAGAATCTAGGAATTTTGATGTGTATGGACTTCGAGGACAGTCATGGTCAAAATTGAAATGTCCAAAAATAATCAGGATTCCACTATCGGAGTTCCATATTACAGGAGGTTAGAAAACTGCTCCAAAAACAGAGATGGAGTCACGCGTTTTGTTTCTGCAATAGAGGCAAAGAAATATAGTGACCTTTGTTCCATTGTGAGTGAGGTATGAACCAGTTTAAACTATGTGTATTCGAAATTGATAGTTGCAGTGTATTTAGGACGGTGAATTGTGGAGTTCTTTGCAATGACAGCAATTCCATCTCCTAAAGAGTGGCATGGAAACGGCTTGATGGAGTAAGCAGAGGTTGTTAGATCCACACACTTTGGCTCATCGCCTGACAACGTGTTTTGTTTTCACTGCTGTTTACAATTAAGTAAAGTTGAATGTAGTATCAGGTTGATATTTCTAGTTCACAATTTAGAACTGAGCGCCAAGGACTTGCTGTTTAGTGCAATTAATGAGGGTCCATCGTACCATAAATGGGTCGACTGTCAAGTATAACGTGATGACGTCATGTTCAAAGCAAAAGACGGTTGTAGTACGAGTGGTTGGAAACGACTAAGAAGTCTAACAGTTCTTCCCCACCCGCAAAAGAAACCCAGCAAATAAAGAAACGCGATATAACAGAACAACCATTGCATGACGAAACCACCAATGTAAATTAACTCAGTCAAGAAACACATACGACATGAGAAACGGAACAAAGTCCAAAGCAGCTTCATCAAGCCTGGTAAGCGATGGCGGCCAGTTTGAATACTATCAGAAAAATCCTTTTTCTAACATATAACTCTTTAACATGTGGCTTTTTGAAAATTATAAAATTACAGAAAGTGTCTACGTTATGTTCGTGGTGGTCGTTATGGTTAAATTATATTTGTTATTTCGGAACATGCAAAAATGTAACGACTGTGAACGAAGGAAAAAGACGTATCATGGAAACAAATATAAAGTTAAGAAATCGGTATTTATTATCATATTCATTCAAGAAAGCCAACCTGATCCATCAATTTCAAATGATTTATACTGAGAGTTGTGGGTCCTCTCTTTGATGGCATTCGATCACGTTTAAGTCTCTTTCGAATGGTGCTGGCACTGAAAGTAGTAAGTTTGTATTTAGCATAAAGATCAGAAAATGGTCGCTCAGACGAAGATACTTGTAAGTGGAGGTGTACATACATAGCAAACACACAAACAAAATAAAAGACGCATATATGGTACTACGCGTGAGCAGGCGAGGAATGCCCACGAAAAAGATTGATGGAACTAAAAGAGCAACTAAAAAGAAGAGGATACAGGCACAAAGGTACAGAGAAAAGTAGCAAGAAAACTAGAATACTAGAATAAAGCCACTATTAGAACCACACTCATCGGATGTACAACTCTCTGCCAACAATCGCATCTCCTTCGTAACTACACTCAGTGTCAATGCCATAAGCATAGAACATATCATCAATAGGCACTGAAATATAACTGATACTTCTCCACACTTACAAAATATCTCTTTCAAAGAAGCACATATGATATCATACTAATCCACAAAAGCTTAAAATATGAAATATGGCTTGCCATATTAAATTCAAAACATGTTACATACTGCGTCCCCTGAGTTGGAGACTTTTTACGCTATAAATGAAGATGTTGCTTCTTTCACTCCGAATCTAAGTTCGAGCCCCGGCCGAGTCATTCCAAAGACTTAAAACAATGATACTAACATCTGCCTTGCTATGCGCTCAGCATAAAGAGGTTAGTGTTAGCACAGGTCTACCAGGTGTCAGGATAATGTGACTGAATGGGACATCGAGCCATACGTCTGCGACATGATGCCCCGGTGCTAGACATCACCATAACTACCACACTGCAGACATCTTAGTGATATGACTGAAAAACTGTTAAGATATATGAATGTGCTTTTTTTAAAGCTACGTAAAAAATCCAAGTCACACACACACACACACACACACACACACACACACACACACACATACATACACACACATACACACACAGCATTATACGGTGAGCTAACTAAACGCGGCGGTCCCTGGTATTTATTTTTATGCATAATAATTTCCCACACTGAGTGATTTCATTGGCCGGCGATCGTGAGAACCAGGTCAGTTTTCAGTTAGTGCAGTCGCCCGCTTTTGTTATTGTTTATGTGTGTCAATCAAGGAGCGACAACTCATCCGGCCCTAAAATGATTTTTGGTTGTTGTGGTGGTTGTTGTAGGAGTGAGCGATGGTGAAAAGAAACGATGACAGAGAGTATGGTGTCTCAACCAAAAATTTGATCGAGATTTATGCGATATCGTGACCGAGATCATGGAGATTTATCGTTATAAATCCATTAGGAATCGCTTGAGCGTGGGAGAAGAAGTTTTTAACTTTGATTATATCCATGTCGCTGGAACACCAAGTCCGAGGAATATTTTGCAGAGTGTGGGTATCAACACCATTAAAGACAACCAGACGATTGCAGTTATCTCTGATGACTTTATCTATGTGAGTATATCGCTGGGTAACATATATGCTATCAGTGTTTTTACGTCTGCCTGGAGAAAATATTCGAGCTGGATTTGTTTGTTTGTCTAAGATCACGTCATCGTATACTACTATGTGTTGATATCCCCGTCGAGATCATCGACCGAATGAGCCTCATAGATATCAGTAATAAAATCAATAATATCATCCCGGCCTTCTCCTTCGCATTATCATTAAAATCCCTCAACACACTGTAACATCACTGGCTGTCTACGGATGGTGCCACTAATATAATTTATCCCACTTAAGCCATCTCATCATCATGTTGAGTAATACTTGATTCTTTTCAGACCCAGATTGCCCTATAACAATTGCTCGAATAGAGTTTGGTAATGCTGGATGGTGCTTCACTGGTTCTATTTCTCGTGTCGCCGAGAAGTCAATGACATCGATATCAATAACAAATAAAACGAATAATATGAATGTATATTGTGTTCGGTGCAAGGGATTTACTGGTACCAGGGCATTAGCAACAATAACGACGAGATATAAAAGGCGAGCACTTACAGAGAAGTTTGTGAAATATAGCACCCAAAAATACATGTTTATTTCGTCTCGTGAGAAGTTAGGCGGTGATATCGCTGCTTCACTTGCAAATTACCAGGGACTCCATGGGCTAAGTAAACTGGGAAAAATATATTCTTGATATAATTATTATGGTCCTGGAACAGGACTTGAGATTCGATTCGATGAGCGAAATCATCCCAAACCAGGAGAGTCTCCAGTGTATGCGATTGATCAGGCGTGTCATGTTCATAGAAGTCCAGATTTACAACAACGACATATCGCAGACATGAAGTTGATACACATGCTAAAGTCGGTAAAAACTAATCTGCAAGAATTACTAGCTTATTGGCTGGTAAGATCTGTGATGAGAAGCAAATTAGTGTTAGGGGCTGGATAACTAATCGGCCGATAATTATTATTATTATAAATTGAGTCAATTTATTACAGCGCAAACGGATATGGGGGTGAGGGTAGGGCTGCTATTAGTAAACTTGCTGACGCTGCAAGAGTCACACGTGCTGCAGCTGAAGATTGGTTAGGATTATATGAAATATAGCAAATTTACTTACCACCCCTAAACAAATTGAATATGGACATTTTGATGTCGGTACCCCGAATGAAGTTCATCAGGCCGATATTTTGTTGTTACCCCATGATACTATTAAAACACGTTGACGTCGCACGCACACGTACAAATATGCATTAACCGTTGTTGGCATTGCAAGTAGATACAACGAAGCAGAATCGTTATCCGCTAAAACAGCTACCGAAGTTGCCTCTGCGTTTGAACTAATTTATAGACAAGGGCCCTGCAATGGCCAGAGTTGCTATTGGTTGATCCTGGCAAAGAATTTCTGGATGCAGTAACGTTGATGATGAAACAACATTACGTCAAAATCAGACAAGGGCACACTGCGTTACATCGTGATCAGACAATCGTTGAACGATTTAATCGAACACCTCCTGAGCAATTATTTGGATATACGCTCAAGAAATTTCCACAAACACGAGATCTCGTGAATGGGTTAGGAAACTGCCAAGTGTAATCGCGGCATTATCTAATGAATTTACCCGTGGAATTTCTATGAAACTCATTAATGCAATCACGAGGAAACGCATATCAGTAAAACGACATGACTCATTTTCAAAACAACCATTACTAGCTAATAATGTGAGTGTCAGATATTTATGTGAGTCTGGTGAGCTTGAAGGAGGGGAAAAAGAACGACTGATTCAGTCTACAGTGTAACCGCACATAAAATTTCCATTGTGGTAAACTCCATGGGTAGACCTGCACTTTGCAGATTAGATTCAACTGATCCTCAACGTGGATTTATTCGTAAACAATTGCAAGTAATTCCTGAAGATACTGAATTATCATCGCCTTCCCGAAAGTGAAGGTTCTCTGACTCCCCAGGGAGCTAGCGCCTCGACGTCGCGTCACATTTTCACGCGTATGGTCACGACTACTATTAATTCTGTCCGGTAAATTGTCTTGGATTATTATTCAAATACTGTTGCCATAACATTATTGCGTTGCAGCTCGCACAGCTATTATTGTGTTGTTGTTGTAACGTCATAATCGTCGACACATCAAGATCAAACTCGCGTTTGTAATTCTTCTGTCACTGCTGATACCCAGCTAATTTTTTCCTTATTATTATATTATCACCATTACCCTGTGTGTGATCCTTGTCCACAATGGTGCAGTTATCCTGAATAAATTCAGGAATAGTCCCCCCCCCCGTAGTTCAGATATTTTTGTCACTCTTGATACGTCTAGAGAAAACAAAATTAACCATTCGATACGGTCATCGATAATCCAAATCGTAATATCAGAAATAGTTAATGAATGAATAGTTCTACCATATCCTAGCTAATTTTTTAGCCTTTCATTTGCAGCCTGATTCAGTTCTTGGAAGTGTAACTGGCTGTGGTTTCGTCTGCTGATTAATCTTTCTAGTCGTTCCTTAATCGCAGAAAGTTCTTTACTATAGCAACATCACCCACAGCATGAATACCTTTATCACGAACATCTATAGCTTTCATTCCTAATTGCTTTACAATCGTTATCGCTTTTGGGGCTATCCTTCTAAATAGATCCTGAAAAACATCACCCAGTCCATCTCCGTAGATCGCTTTGTATACAGGCAATCGTGAATTTTTCACTCGGAGCAGAATAGGACGACGTTGAGTATTGTGTATGACCATGTCAATTTTCCAGTCAGTGATCTAATTGTGATCAATCACTGTAATAATCGTCGGCAATATTATCGATAAGTGACCGTTAAACATTAATGTCCATGGCCACACCCGTAAATAACCCCTGACAAATAGCAGATGCTTCCTTGATAATTTCTAGGGAATTATTACCAGCCCGTTGCCCACCAATTAATAGCTCTAGTCGATCAACGTCGGCAAGGACGTTACTGGGGCACGGGGTAACAAGACCGATCCCCTTATAATACTTGTACCAGCAGTGTCAAAACCTGTTCCAGTAGCGCTAGATGTGGAAATATCAAAATCAGTATATGAATCATAAAATTTGTCTGCCGATTGTGATGATAGTGGTGATGGTGGTGAAGGTGTTTTGGTGATACAGGTGGCGATTATTGTCTCTTTCGTCCAGATCGCCGTTGCGTTGGGGGTGGGGGGTGATATGCGATTGTTGTCTCCCTCGTCCAGATCGCCGCTGTGTGCGGGTGATGGTTACTGTTCTCTCCTTCTTCCAGATCGCCGCTTCAGGGGGAGGGGCAATGGTGATGGTGACGGTTGTCTCCCTCGCAGTTTATTAACTTCTTCAAGAAAGTCTTTATACTTTTTATGCTGTTTTCCCTTGATTGATTGCTGAATTAATCCAGCGCTCACGAAACACAATAGCATCCACTCTTTCTCTCGAGTGTTATAAAATTATGGTTTAAGAAGCTGACGCCGCAGCGGATATCCCACCGAAGCAACTGCATATGGATTCTCCATCACTTGCTTATAGGTTTGAGGATTACATTATCTAGTTTTAAATATTAATTTAGATAGATCCTAGTATTATAGTGGGGCTGTTTACGGACAATGGGAAAATACGTTACAGAGCCCCCCTAGGCACGTTTACGGACAAGATTTATGCGGGCAAAAAATCACCCTGGGCACGTTTACGGACAATGGGAATTTTGTATAGGGACAAGAGGAATGGCACAGGTAGGGTGACGTCACGGTACTGGACACTTGCAACAATGTAGCAAGTAACGGGACGTCATGCCACCTGTGTCATTTCTATATAAAGTTTGAATCATTCGCGTTCATGTTTGTTGATATTATAATATATATTATACCCAAATTATACAACTGACTAAACAAAAACTTAGGCAAGAGAATAATGTTTTTGGAAGTTGAATATAAATTATACAATCGAATAAATTTCTTTAGGCAAAGTGAAAATAAATATCTTTTCGAGGCATAGGAAGTGGCCCTGAAAAGGGCCTTTGGTTTTCTTCTTTGTCTTCTTCTAAGTTCTTCTATTCCTCCACCAACTTCTTATTTTCTGTCCTACACTTTTTTTCTTCTTCTCATTCTTTTCCTCCTCCTGTTTTTCCTTCTCCTCCTCCTTTTCCTATTTCTTCCTTTTTTCATTTTCTTCTTTCTTTTCTATTTTTTCGTTCCACTCCCTCATCCTCCTTTTGTCTTCTAAATTTTCCTTTTTGTCCTTTTCAATTCTAATCATCTCATTTAATATCTACTTTCCTCTCTTTAAATTGTTGATTTCCATGGCCGATATGTGCGGGCTATAAGCCCCAAGCTGCATTCTAAGTAGCATCTCCTCCACTATGCCTAGTGTGTCTACCACCTCCTGCAATCTTATCATTCTCTCCATGTTGCTAGCAATTTTTTATATTCCACGTTGAATGGCGCGAATGATGAACGCTATGTTTTCATATACTTCAAGCACGGACGGGAACGAAAACATCCTTACAGTCACTTCACATATTATCTACTCTCCACACAAACGACTTAGAATGCATAAACACACGTATTTACTATCCACACAACGAACGAGAATGCATAAAACATATCATTTTTACTATCCACCAAGAAACGAGATTGCATAAAACGCAGGCCTATTTACTCTCCACATCAACGAACGAGAATGCATAAAACACACATACTATACTATCCACACCACGAACGAGAATGCATAAAACATACACACTATACTATCCACACAACGAACGAGAATGCATAAAACATACCATATTTACTATCCTCACCAAAGTGTGAGAAAGCATAAAACACACACCTATTTACCCTCCACACCAACGAACGAGAATGCATAAAACATACACACTATACTATCCACATCAACGGACGCGAATGTATAAAACATAAACACATATACTCTCCACACCAACGAACACAAATGCAAACACACACGCACACACACAACAGTAAAGGAGCGAGTGTTTATAATCACACTACTCTACATTCACACACATTGACAACTTGAATAGTCTCTCTTTTCTAGAGATTTGGTTAGCCATCAGAAGGGCTGTTTGTTTTTTTTTAAACTTCAAATACACCTGACTAATGCTGATATCTCCCTGGGCAAGCACCACACACGCGACGTCGGCTCCAGTCCTGCTCCCAATTGATATTTGTTCTTGGGAGTGCAGACGGAAGTTGACAGGCTTCAGATCCCCAATCTTCAGTTTCCGGGATTCTGAAGACTGCCCTCTGTCTTCTTCTGTTTTGTAGCCTGGGATGATGTGCTGCGGCTTCCATTCTTGCAGCTGTCTCTCTAATTCCTCCAATGCCTCCACCTCCCAGTTTTCCATCAGAGGGGCAGCGAGTCTTGGTACTGGTGGTTGTGGTTGTGGCTGTGGCTGTCGTTGTGGTAGTAGTGCTTGCGGAGGTGTCCTCACCTCAGGTTTAACCTCACACAGAGGTCTCATGATGAGGTGAGGCAGGATCCCTCTTTTCTTTTCCCTCTGCTCTCCTTTCTTCTTTTTTTCCTCCTCTTCCTCAAGACTGTCACTTTCTGCAACAGCCTCCATCGCTAGCTCATCCAAAATACGCCTGGCAAACTCTAGGTGCATTTGAAGTTCAAGCAATTTAGCAATTATATTGCTCATTTTGTTACTGTTGTCTCGTTCACAATGGGAATCCAGACTGACGAGAGTGCCGCTTTATATTCCTGGAGCACGGACGTGAAGGAAAACATTCACTGACACCAAAACTTATCATTACATCAAACGCACGGACCTAAAGGAAACACTTACGTTGCCATTTCTACTTACAAACACAGACATACATTATCTTACAAGACAGAAAAACGAAAGGTGAAATTTTTTACTGACAAAAGAAACGAAGTGCTTATAGACACACTTCTATTTTTTAAACATACAAACACACAAATTTGTTTTGGCAATTGAATTAGCATCTCTTATCGCGAGTATTGGGGTAGCCCTGAAAAGGGCTGTTTTTTGTTGACGGGAGTGATGTCAATCTTTTTTTTACTGTCTAAGATTGTGTCTCCGTCTGGCAGCAGGCATTCCTATATGATATGGCCCGCCTCTGCGGAAAGAGAAGGAGAACTCTTTGGTGTCCACACGGCAATCGACAAAACCTCTGTCTGGTTGTTGCTGCTGCTGCTGCTGTTGTTGTTGTTGTTGCTTTTATCTCTGCTTCTGAAGTCTGTACTTCTCTGTCCATTCTTTTTGTTCTTTCTTGATTTCCTCTCTAAAGACCTCTTTCATCAGGTTTTGGGCTATGGCTAACATCCTGACATTCTCTATCTCTTCAGGCTTAGGTATCAGGTTTAGCCCGACACTTGCTTGGCTAGTCTGGAAGGCATGTTCATAGGTCAACGAGTCAACAGTGGATGACCAGACTGGAGACCAACCAGCTTTATATGGTTCAAACGCGGACGCGATAGAAAACATCCTTACTAGGTTTTAGTGTCGGAACGCTATGATAGCGAATATCATGATGAGGGATACAGAGAAAGTCAAAGAGCATATATTCACAGTCTTTTTTTGAAAACAAACGAAAGACATTTTTTTTCAAAAACACATTTTTTATTGAACCAACAATCAGCTACTAACAATTAACAAGCAACAATAACATCAAACAAATTATTTTTGACAAGGTTGACAACGTTGTGAAATCATGTGAGATTTCCATTGATGGAAGTCATGAGTCCATTGATGTACACTATGTTTCCTAGCTAAAGACAAAAGATAGCCATAATGGTCACAAAACCATCGATCTACTTTCTCATCCTTTCTAGAAGTGTGATCCTCAAAATAATTCACTAAATGTTCTAAAGGATATCCAAGACTGCGTTGATGAAGAAAATACACACAATATTGTCCACACACCATGGAATGTGTGCCTTGTAATTTCACATTATTGAATCGTGTAACCTGGGCATTTCTTCTCATAAAGTCGATGATGTAGTCTTCCAAAGGGGGTAATCCATACGAATCAAAATATTCCACGCAATCCTCTTGAGGGAAGTACACTGCAACCCAGTGAGTTCCTGGGAGATGAATTTCGTCCGTGTTAATGACATAAGCTTGATGATCTAGAGGTTTGCGATGACGTAGTTCATCTTTAGCGCACACGACATGATTCCAAGGAGCAGTATACGAACTATTGTTCAAAAGGTAATAAAGTTCCCAGGTATCCATTTTTGTTGTGCTGTTTTTTGTTTTTTTTTTTCACAGGTAATGACAAGTCGTCAATTCAATTCTGACTTTTTGTTTGAAACGCTCTGTCAAGTAGCCGTTTCTTCGCCCTGTCTCCGCATTCTGGGCTAAGAGAGCTTCGATGCGATAGATCTCTAGAGTAGTCAATGGAGGGCGGGAAAGATCCCGGAAGCCTTTATACCACTTATGCAACACTGCTTCTTCCGAGATGAGACTCCAAGCGTCGTCCAGATACTCGTCCAATTTTTCTTCTTGACTCATCATCATACATTTATCGTGTTGAATTTGACTGGGATGATCCTTTTGACATCCATAACAATATTTCGTACTCAATTCCGTAATTCTATCTGCCAGGTGTTTAGCAAAACAGGACACTAAATGTTGTTCTTGTTCTGGCCATCTGGACGTGACCACTACCTCGTTCTCTTTGTCTTTGTCTTGGGATTCTGTTTTCACGCTATCCTCCCATTCCATGTCCAAAGTTTCTCTATCGTTCAATGAGGGATAGGAGTCTTCCATTGCTTCTAATAGTCTAGAATGACTTGTCTCAAACTGTTGATTTCTATGGTATTATCGAATTCGGCATACAAGATACCGTTGACCGTCTCGGTGAGAGCTTCTGCAAACTGAAGTTCCACACGCAGTTGAGCAGATTTTATAGGGTGGAAATGTCCCTCGTCGCTCCTTTGGTCTGGGGTGAAATCAAAGGCGCAGAAAGTGTAACTTCCTACGTAATCTTCGTACGAAATACCGTGACTGGTGTTGGTTCCTAATTGTCCGGTAGCTTCGTACAGGGACAAGCACGATCTCAAATAATTCTTCTGGACAAAGTGAGGTTCGAAGGGTCTGGTACACAAGGTCTTGCCATCGCGACTGACTTCGATCTTGGACACTCTGTAATGCTTAAACTGGAAAGGATTTTGATCATGGGCTCCGTTGAGGGCTGCATTACTGACGATGCCAACGATTAAACGTTTGGGTAACTGTCCTTGGAACAGATGATCTTTGATCTTGGATCGGAGGCCAGCAGCAATGGTGAACGTTTTCATTTCTACACGTCGTATCGGATACTTGGCGGTCGATCAACTCAGTGTTTGACTGACGTCGTTTTCCGCTTTAGGTAACACTTCGACGCGACGCAAGTAAAGTCTGGCTTCTTGGATGATGATTATTTACTCACTGGCATGAGTCATCAAATGGAAAGCGACACTACTGCGATTGAGTCTCAGGCGAACAACCACTACGTTGAGCAAATACTTGTCTTGCAACCACATGTCCAAATGCAAGCCATCCATCAGCTCTAAACAACGACCTTGTAGGATTCTTCTTCGACGGTCGTTAAAACCCACATTGTAAGCATTGTCAGGGACTGTCAGGGCTGTGTCTTTAAAAGTGTATCCAACTGAGGTGTCCGGTTTCCATACCACGCAAGCATCCAGATGAGTGTTCTTGGCCTCTTTTCCGTACGTCAAGAGATTTTCCAGGTACGTTCGGTAAAGGTAAGTAGCCATACTGCTGCTGACCAATTTGTTATTCAAGTACAAATCCACTTCGCTGAAAAATGAATGCATGAAATTGTTGACGGGAGCTAATCTGGCATCGGCACCCGGATGGGTGTTGTCGGTTTTGATCACTTTTAGTTTTAGGTACAAGTAACTGCTCTTCAGATCGATGTAATCTTCGGGTTGTCCTTTGATTTCAAACTCGATGGGAGCTGAATCCGTCAAAGAGGAGACGGGATGAAATTCGACCCATTGGGATTCCTGCATCGTCATCATGGTGGGTGGCATGGCAAACAGATACAGTTCCGACTTGGAACAAGCGCAAGACTCTCGGTGCATCGTTTGCTTTTTTTAATAATCAAAAACGTTTAGCTCTCGGACAGTTTTTCTTTTCTTAGTCTTTCTAACTCTAGGGGTGTGAAGTCCTCTCAAGGGGTGTTTTCGTCGTCTTTTTAAGCCTTGTCCTTGCTGCGGCGTCAGGGAAGCAGGAATACCTGACTCAGCATTGCCCAGGGCATTTATAGGAGTTTCTCGCCGACCCAAAATGTCTTTGCACGTTTGAAGCAAGACATTTTTGCGTGCTCTCAGGAAAGCTTCTTTGGGGTTTTGTTTGTCAATGATGGCATTTTGGAGAAATTCTTTGCCGTGTGTCAACGCGGCATCTTTTAAGGCGTGCAATCACCGTGTCACCATCGGTTTCAAAACGGGAGCCACTTTACGAAAGGCTGATTTTAGCATATCACCTAAACCATGTCCTCGCTGTCGAGCGACTCCGTGGTACACAGGATACTTGACTGACAAAGGGTTAGAGTAATCGTTTTCGAAAATAGAGTTTCACTGTTGACTTTCCCTTTGGTTAATGGAATATTTTGTCCCAGATCTCCTTTTATAGTATTGTTGACAGTTTCGAAATACGACTTACTGACGGGTAAGTAGTGAGGGTGTACAAATTCGCGGTGAATATGATAGGTGTTTCCACCTTCCTCGTCATCAGCCGTGGCAGAATCCACTTTGAAAGGAATGACACGCAGTAACGGTACGGAGATGTGTCCCACCACGTTGTACTCCACCACATCGGAGTACACAAATATCAAATTCAGTCCTTGGTTCATTTCTGCAGGTAATCGAAAATATTTCGCAAAATCCAAATTGCCGATCACGGATGGTATTTCGTTTCTAACCTTGATCATCTTGGGGTCTCCACCCAATATGTCATACAATTCAGGACAAAATGTAATGGCCAATACTTTATCCTCTGAATAGTTCATAATTAGGCGACGAGCTATTTTGTGGTGACACTTCTTCTGGCTTTCTCCAAGGCTTTACCAAACATGAAACTGAACCTGTCAGCAATGGCGTTCACCAAATGTTGACCACTAAAATAATAGCCCGCAGACATTTTCAACAAATAAGTGGCTCGAATAGTTTTTGGGTCTTGTGATTTCACAAAGTCAGCTACAGTGGTGCGTTCGTCTACGGCTTGTTGCACTTGTTCGTCATAAACTTCTACCGTAAAAATGTTTTGATTTTCGACGATGTTTTTGATTTGTGTAGGGTGAATCATTTCCACCAAAGCCACTTCCCAATGGGCTTCATGATCCACAAAGAGTAATCGTGAAACACCTCCATGGAACTGTCACTGAGTAGCGTTAAGTAAAATTGGTTGTTCATAATTCCACAGTTCTAGTGCTCGAGGAGTCACTGGAAGACAGAGGAGTGTCTAAAAGAGGATGGTTAGGGTGACTGTTGGAAGGGGGACTAACGTTGGACACAAGACTCCCATTGTCGTTTCCGTTAGAGAAATATTTCATACACGGATTGGGAAGAAGGTAACTAATGCAGCTGCTGAGTAAAATGGTCCACAATTGTTTATCTCCTTGTTGCAAACTCAAATTGGCAATGACAGCACCGATGACACAATACACCACAAAGATTTGGCAGAAAAAGACGATTTGCGTATTAGGCACACGTTCTCCACACCACACCCACAAGGGTTGCTTTTGCAGATCTTGCAGAGAAGAACTGGGGGAAGGAGTGGTCACTGCAGTAGCTGAGGTTCTGTTGAAGGGCATGATGGTCACTTCTTTTTATAGTCGATGGGTTGCGAAGCGTCGATCCAAGAGTCAAAACTGGGAGGATATCCGTTCCAATGTACTTTGACTTCTTTGACACGTCGTTTTCCCACTTTACGAGTTCTTCGATCGAGAATGCTTTCTATGTCGTACACGTCGTCTTCTTTTTTGGTCACACGTTGTAACTCGGTTAAGTAAAACGTTACTTTTAACACTCCCCGGTTCATGTCTTCCAATTTAGAGACAGGGGGATAACGGCCACGCACTCGTTCTGTGACACGAAACACTTCGGTCATCCAGTTGGGTAAGTAACCTTTGTCGAAAGTGCGTTTGGTTTTGCCAGTGCGTACCTAATCTCCTGATGACAACACTCCACCTTTCCTGGGGACAGTCCCTGTTGGGGACATACCAAACAGACGCTTGAAAGCGGACACTTCGGTGTCAGCAGTCACTTCTTCGGGAGCACTCCCAATGCTCCGATGGTAAGATTAGTTGTACGATTCGACGCGGTGTGGCAAGTCGTCGATGTACTTAAGAGTGTGTTGATGCGTAAAATATTTCCACATGCGTTCTTTCAAGGTGCGTTGAAAACTTCCACGATGCTGGCTTTGGTTTCGGGAAACTCGGTGGTGAAAAAATGAATGTCACGTTTCTTCAATTTTTTTGGGAAAGCATAGTTTAGAAATTCGGTGCCTTTGTCAGTTTGCCATCGAGAGGGTGACGCCCGCTTAGTTTCATCACCAGTTTGAGGGCTCGCACTAACTCACTGCTCGACTATCCGTGGGCCATTTTTGAAACGTTTCCAATCGACTGGCACAACTGCAATAGTCAGGCAAGAAAACTGGAAAATGGTATGGTTTGAACTTGAAGTTCTCTGTGAGTTTCTCAGTCGATTCTTGCTGTGTCGAAGTCATCCTTCTTGTTGGTGACTATCGTCTTAGAACCATTGTTTATATGCTGGCCGATATCGTCGTGACCACACGGTAAAGTGAAGTGGTTGGAAAGCCGAACTCGCTTCTGGTACACGATTTGATAGACTTTTTCCAAGGGCCGGTTGACGATTTGGTGCGTGGGTAAACGTAAAGTCTTGTACGGTTCGTGGGTGGTCACATTCAAGTTTCCATCCTGTCCAGACTGCAAGGCTTCTTTCAACACGCCACAGTTCACCAGTTGACTGGTGCGAAAATTGAGAGTCAATCCTTTCAATTTACACTCGGTGTGCACTTCTCCTTGTGGGTCACGGTATTCGTTGCCGTAATTTTTGGGACCGCCACTTGCAAACCTTAGAATCTTGTCGTCGGGATGTTCGTCCGTCCAGGCTCCTAAGGGGTCTCCTTCGATTTTAGGGTGCTGTTGACCCAGACGATAGATGTAAATGCAACTGTCCGTGTCAAAATACAACACACGATCTCCTAACAGTTCTAAAGCTTCTTACAGTTTTAAGATAGCATGGTCTGTCACGTAGGCCGCAATGATGACATTTCCAAAATTTTCGGCATCTACAAAGTCCAGTTCTTCTTCGTAATTGACTAAGATCAAGTCCTCAGGAACGACGTCCACGTGCTTCATGTATTTTGTTTGGTCGTAAATCATCTGGAAGTAGCGGGAAGGTTCTGTCAAATACTCCGTCTTGGGTAAACATG
The DNA here is from genome assembly GCA_016617855.1 of Megalonaias nervosa. NCBI lineage: Eukaryota > Metazoa > Mollusca > Bivalvia > Unionida > Unionidae > Megalonaias > Megalonaias nervosa. Next base: position 16,020 of record JAECUM010016187.1, read on the forward strand.
GTCGTTGAGCCATTTTACCCCACAAGCAATTTAACATCACTTTGGCAAACGATCGCATTCCTTCGTTTTTCTCGATGTGGTCTAAAGTGATGCCTTCCTGCTCCCAGTATTTGTCTTTGAATTTTGTTTAGTCTTAGGAAGAGCGGCAGCAGAAAGGGTTGCCGCTGGCTTCTTGTTTCTGTTTCAAAAAGGCATTCACGTAGTCTGCGAAAATGCCGTTCTTAGTCTCGTAGCCCTTGTGATATTTTTCTGTATTGGGAAAGTGGTAAATTTCGTACACTTCTAACAGTTGGTATCCCAGGTCCAGAGCTTTGATCACTTCCACGCTGGCCCACGTTCCCGTCAAGGCGGGTTCTTCCTGGCTGTGCTGACAAGGTCAGTCTTGGTTGCATGCATCTGCACAAGTATGGCACAATTGAAACATCAGTTTTCCTTGGCAATGGTGAGCTAAAACGGGATGGTACAAGTACGTGGGAGGCAAAACTTTACCTTTGATCAATCCTTCGTAATGGCGAATGTTGTCCAGAGCGATGTGTTCCGTCAGCAATTGTGGGTGCCCTGCGGAAAAGTGACAATATTTGCACACGTACGGATACAGAGAACACACTTCCAAGTATTTGATTTCTTCTCCTTTCTCCTCGTCGGCTTGGTACAGCAAACAGGTGGCATTCGTCCGTCCTCCGTGCAAACTGTCCCGCGGGTTCAGTGGGTCCACCAGCTTGTAACTTTCCACCATACGCTTAAACTCGGTATCGGTTTTCAAAAAGTGATGGTACTCGCGTTCCCACATTTCTACCACTCGGTATCCTTGCTCTTCTAACTTCAAGCGTCGCTGACAAGTGGCCTCGTTCAAGTCTTCCATGGTCCGTTGTAAAAACTGGTTTGTCCTGTCACGTTGAGGGTAGCAGATGGGACATCCGTGAAATAAGCAACCTTTAAACTCGAACACGATCTGTGGGGTTTCTAAGTCCCAGCGATCTACCGAATAGCTTCCGATGGTATTTTAACCTTCTCCATTTCGAGCATGTTGGATCCATTTGTCTTCTTTGTCACACAAGTAATGTAGCCAGCGTAGGGTTTTGACCGAGTATTGATATTTGATAAAATTGGTCCTTTGAGGACTGATGACAGCCAGGGTGTTTCAGGGCATGAATCGTTGACGGTACACTAAGGAACACTCTTTTGTAATGGTGCAAGCTCCTTTCAAAGGGTCGATCCCACCGTGTTCCATGAACAGTTCTCGAAATTTTCCACAGCAACGCCGTAAAATGTCCACATCGGAACGACAATATTTTAACATTTCTTCCTGAAAGGGGTCCGATGCGTGAGTCTGGTACCAAGCTTAGAAAGGTTCTCGTTGTTCGGTACGCATGTTGTCAGGGTCGTAGTAGTGACCCTCGTGCAAATGGGGTAGAACGGCGAGTTGATTGGCTTCGGTATTGAAAAAGTGTGGAAAATAGCCTTTGGCCATTTCTGTCATTCTAAACGTTTTAGGCATGCGACTCAAAGGTATGGCCAGGTAACACATCGAATCTTTAAACTGCACTTGTCCCACTTGCATGGAAACGATTTTGGCTCCGTTCAAAGTCACTTTAGGACGTTCGGTGGTGCCTCGTTCCGTACAGTATCTGAGAAGAAACTGCCCATCGTATCCCGAGAAATTGTAAGCCATCACTGTGGCATACCGATGACAATTTCTGTAACGTTCGATGTCTTCTTGGCTTTATGTCTCTTCGATAGGGTCTAAGATCCATTGGGCGAAATCAGCTAGCGTGTTTGGTCCCCGAAAGATTTTTTCACGTCCTCCAGGAATCTTGCTACAGAGAGGGCATCGAGTAAAGATAGGCTCTTGGAGCCACGCATAAATTAGGAATGTGAATGCCAGTCTCTTGCATGCATTCGAAATCAAAAAAGATGAAATAGCCTTTCTTCTTCTGGTCATTATCTTCTTCTTCGTCTTTTTCATGTTTGGATTGGTATTTTTGAATGTAGCATTGGTGTTCCAAGTCCACGATTTGGCGACAAATGTGACATCGCTTCTTTCCTGAACATACGTGCGCATTGGCACTGTTGGTACGTATGCCTTGTCCACAAGTGGGGTACAATCTCAGGAGTTGACAAGCACATTTCTGCTGTGAACCTTGCGTCTTCAGATGTTGTTGGTAACAGGCAGGGCTGACAAAAGTGTGCGGACACGGAGGGCAATGCACTCGTTCTTGTCCTTGGTCCAGACACGGTTTAGAGGCTAAACATCCTGAGCATTTCGATCCACAATGCATGTGTTGCTCTCGATTGTTATAGCCAAAGTCACATTTCTCGCAGTAATAACTGTATCCCAGAAATGCAGTAATACTGGTAATAACATCGAAATGTTCATCGTGATATATAGACGTGATTGTATTTTCCGTCTTTGAAATTTTTTCCTCGAAACAACAGAGGTCCGCGCACTTCTTGAGGGAGAACGTTCAAGGTGTAGCCTGGAGCCAAGCCGTCTTGCAACTTTTACATTTCAGGAAGGCCACTGGGTGTGTCTTTGGATATCCCCGCTTGCTGTAAAAGGAGTTCTGCTTCTCTTTGTTGTTTAGCTCTGCTAGATTTTCGAATAGTTTGCCAGGCTCTTTTCTATTCTGTCGTGTCGTTCTTGTCGGCATAGTACGTCCCACCACAATGGCACGGGCTAAACACACCTTGTCTTGAGTGTTGTTAATTTGAACGAGGCTGCGCTTCATGTTGCGAAGGTTGTCTACCAATGACACCTTTTTGTGTTGTCCTTTCCCTTGGGGAAGAGACACGTGGGTCATGAACAGTGTCGCTTTTATATCGGTGATATAAAACTTGTCCTTGGATTGTTTCACGTGTTGAACCTTGTCGATGATTTATGAAGGTGTCAATTCTGCCACGCTGCTAAACTCGATCCAAACGGGGGACTTCAAACTGTCGTGATGAATGGAAAGTCTCAAGCGATCGTCTTCTTTGGCTAGACATTGCTGTTTCAGTGTGGTTAACAAAGAATCCCACACATTGGTGATGAACCCCTCTGCTTTCTCCAGTGGTACGTCGGACTTGAAATCTTTAAACTTCACCGTTTACGTGTAGGCTGTGGTTCTAAATTTTCTGGAGGAGCGTTTGTCCGTCTTTTGAATGTGGTAGTACCTTTAAGGGTTTACTAGTGGTGGTGGACTTTAACTTTGTGCAGACTCGATGGGACTGGATTCTGGATCACTCATCTCATCTTCAAAATCGCTGGCATGAATTTGAGCCAAGACTTCAGTTACTGTGCGAGGCGATAAATCACGTTTCTGCCTCTTACTTTCTTCTCCTTTCTTTACCAAATGATGCGATCGTTTCAGCTTGACTGTAAAAAGTCAAATGACTACATTTGAAATGCCACGGACCTCTACATATCCATGACAGACTCAGTATATGTATAAAGTGTTGCTTCCCTCCCTCTCAGTATTCATTTCGCTCTCAAGCCGACAAGCACGACGGAAGAACCCACACAGACTGAACTTCTAATCAGAGCTTTGCGAGGTGTCATACGAAAGTTTTCTTCAGACAAGCCGAAGGACTACTCCCCCTTCTTTCGAGATAAAAGTCAAGATACTTGCTATATCTGTCAGAAGAAAGGGCATTGGGCTTCAGAATGTGCACATCGTCAAAAAAGCAAGACCAGTGTCAAGAGACAAAGGTCAAGATACCTGTTATCATTGTCAAGAAAAAGGACATTGGTCTTCAGAGTGTCCTAAGAAACAACAGGAGCAGGAGGAAGAAAATTAGGTGACCTCCGCAAAGGAAGAAACGCGACACGTCCAGAAAGAGAAGTCAGAAAAAAGAAGACGAGAAACATGACAGGAAGAAGAGGGGAAAAAAAACTGTGAAAGTGAAGAAATACAAAAAACAGAGAGCGAAGAAAAAATAGACACAGAAGAAGTCTATAAACGTTTTAAAAGTGATGTGTTATGTTGTGATATTGGATTGTAAACATTTGTACCAGAATAGACTAGACTAAAAAAAAAAGTAAGTGTCTCTTAGTTTTGATTGTTTAGAATAATAGGGACCTACACTCACGCACTCACAACACGTACATCATAGGGTTAAAAAAATAAAAGGGATTTTGAATTTTAAGTGATTCTGGCAAAATGAATATTATATCTTTTCGAAAGAAGTGAGTAGCCCTGAAAAGAGCCTTTGGGTGTTTTTTTTTTTTTTTTTTTTTTTGTTTTTTTTTTCTGCAAAAAACAAACTCAGGAACGAGAAGCAATCAGCTTTAAATGCCTTAAGCCTTTGCCACGGCCAAGGCTTACTTCTGGACTTGCTCCTGTCAATGATTTGGTAGAAATCACTAGGGGTGGTATCTCCGCTGTAGTAACATGGATGGACTGTTTGGCTCGGGAAGGTCTTTTTCTCTTGGGCCGTAATAAAGAAGTCTGATACATTTGTTTCAGACTTCTTAACTCGGCCAATATGTCCAAGAGTACCGTTACAGTTAGAGATTCACTGTTCTCATTCTCTCCTAGACCTTGTTTCTTCTCTACTGCTTCTTCCTGTCGTTTCCTTCTTACCTGTTACCTGTTGCTGTTCAAGGAGAAATGATTGTTCTGCCTCTTTCTGCTGCTGTAAAAATGTCTCCAATTCTTCTTTCTGTCTTTGTTCAAAATCCTCAACGTGTGGTAAAGAAGGGGAAGGTAGCGAAGATACTGGTACTTGAACAAATTCTTGCGAAGAGAGAAAATCTACTAAATCCCAGTTGAAATCGACTTCTTCAGGAAGTCGCGCTGTGTTAACTTTGGTAGCCACTGTTATGATATCGCTTTTCGTCTCCAAAGCCGGTGCACCCAAATTCATCGTCTTCTTAGTTTCCGTCATGTTTCACAAAGCAATGCCGCATCCATTCACTGCGCACAGACGCTAGCGCACCTATATAGGGAATGTGACGTCACAGGTAGCTCTCTTCGGATTGGAAGACAGACTCCGCGAAGTGACTGAATTTTGTAACGCATCTTTGTATTGGTGAACAATTTCAATCCATTTCGATCCGGTCTTCCACTATAAATAAATGCGGTTCACCTCATTCCCTTCACCTGTTCCTCGTCACAAAGATGTGGACCAACATTGAATCGTCTACTCTGGTATCGTCGATGCTGTTCCATACGGACTTACCCATGTATGTGAGATCATCATGGAGAATCGTCAGGATCACCGAGACAAGCGTTTGGAAAAGAAGGACCTATGATGAAAGACAAGGCTGTCTGAAGCGAGTTCTGATTTATGGACCAGAGGTCAGACAAAGTTTGAGAAAGAGAAGAAGACATATGCAATGCCCTCTATGTTAACGGAATGGTGTTAACATAACAAACAACGGCTCTTTTCAGGGCCACTCCCCTGCCTCGAAAAGATTTATTCTTTCTTGCCTAAAAAAATGTATTCAATTGTATAATTTATGTTTAACTTCCAAAAACATTATTCTCTTACCTAATTTTTTTTAGTCAGTTGTATAATTTGGGTATAATATTATAATATCCATAAACACGATCGCGAATGAATCAAACTTTATATAGAAATGACACAGGTGGTATGACGTCACGGAGCTTGCTATTTACTATTCAGAAACACGAACACGAATGATTCAAACTTTATATAGAAATGACACAGGTGGCATGACGTCACGGTACTTGCTACATTGTTGCAAGTGTCCAGTACCGTGACGTCACCCTACCTGTGCCATTCCTCTTGTCCCTATACAAAATTCCCATTGTTGGTGAACGTGCCCAGGGTGATTTTTTGTCCGCATAAATCTTGTCCGTAAACGTGCCCTGAGTGTGTGTGTCTGTAATGTATTTTCACATTTCCGTAAACAGCCCCACTATACTACTGATCCTTGACAGTACTTTTAAAGTTTTGAATTTGTGCTGGCAATGCCGTTGTCGCCTCAGCAATGGTTTTTTTTTTGTTCGACAATTGGTTTAATTAATTTTGCATCTTCTGCAAATTCCACTCGAGATTCCTGACGCTGTTGTAGTTGTTGCTTGACAGAATCACGGACCGTGAGATATTTCCTAATTGCCTCTATTCGTTTAATTTAGCTGTACGATATTCCATAGTTAGTGCAGAATCACTCATATTGTGATTGGCATAATAATTATTTCAGTACAGACCATTGCTTAGTTTTTTAATCGTCCGCACACTGACTCACTACAGGTGGCGCTCTACAGTTTCGTATTTTGCATAGGGTTGGAATTTTAAAGAAAGAGAATTCCCCCGGGTTTCCTCACTAGTTGTACTGGCTATTTAAAAAAGACCTTGTATATCTTAGGTATTGTTCAAAGAACCTTTAATTCCCTTTATTTTGGTGTATGATTGATGGGTGTAATATGGGTTATAGAGTATACAGTTTGGCCTTACTCCAGATGTGCCCCTTTCAAAAAAGCGCTAGCTCCACATGGTCATTTTCACTTCCTGAACTTCAGAGGTAAATTGTAAAAGAAAGAGCCGATAACTTTTTTTTACATTTTATATATTTGGTAATTCATTCATAGCACTTTCAGAAGCTGGTATTGTCTAGTCTGGCAAAAATCATTTTCCCAATTTTAATAGCTGCTAAGGATAGTGTACTTTAGACAAATTCAGGCTGATTTTTGGAGCACAAGGGAGCAGTCATGTTAGTTAGCAGTGTGCTAAGATCATTTAAAATTTCCAAAGTACAATAGCCAAAGAAATGTCAGTCACATTACATCAAAGTAGCATAAAGGTATGCCAACATTCTCTCCACTGTGCATGTTGTAAATGCAAACAACTTCACCTTACATACGTCACTCTCTCAAAAGTACATAATAACTGGTGAGCGCCCCCACAAGAATCACAACAACAAAAAAGAAATCACTTTGATTCAGGAGAAGTTGTCGCCCCTTGCTTGACATACGTCACAAACATTAACAAACTTCGGCCACTGCACTAACTTAAAATTGGGCCTGGTTCTCACTGCCAGTCGGTCAGCCAATGAGATGTAATCGGCGCGTGGGAAAATATTGTAAATGTAAATAACACCAGGGACCGCATCGTTTCACTTGCTCGCTTGTACAAGCATTTTATTTCACTTACAGTAGTTGGCTTTTGTTTTCACATAGCAGCAGGGAGGGCGAACTGACGTAATAACTGTATCGAGTTCCACAAACAGTCTGTAGATATGTGTATACACAGTAGCGCAGCACCATAGCGGACACAAACGCGTAGAAGCAGTGAGTTTACAAATAAATATCAGAACGAGACCGTAGGATCTGCACCCATTTGATCAAAACAAAGAAGAAAACTTAATCAAAACGCTTGCAAGCTGTCAATATCCTTCCGATAAGTTAAAGATAGTCATTAAATTGAAATATTATTATAAACTAATGCGTTTTATGCTTTCAAACCAAAAAGTGGAACAAGAACTAAAGGTTAATGAATAAAATCGTATCCTTCCATTTGTTTACGGACATCAAGCATGTCCAGTCCATGTCACGTGCCCTTAGTTATGAATAGAGCGGACGCAAATCACGTGAACAGTTAAAAAAGATCAAGTGGAGGCTTGAAATGATCGCATTCGTCAAATAACGATTACAACCAGGTCTACGTATATACATTTAGCCTGGAACGCTGTATTATCGCGGTACATAATGTTGTTATCGGTACACAGTAAACCGATCTGTTATTGCTGCATTGTTACAAACTGTAAAGTTTCTCTGGTTTACCCTCTATATATTTCTATAAAAGATATCGGTCAATCCAATTGCGTTAATGTAAATAAAACAGCATATGGCGGCTAACCCAGGTTACCGTATCATGGGGGAACAACTCTATATTATCGCGGTATTTACCTAAATTATGTATGGTAGCACGCACATACTATAATAAACACAAATTTCAACTTGGTGTTAAGATGTAACGTCCACGCTTGCACTGGCTGAATATTTTCACCAAAATAGAGGATCCAATGACTAAACTGAATACACTAATGTCAGTTAAGTTGAAATCCATGATGAAACAGTAGTAAAAGAATACGTATCACTTTGTCTGAATTAAGTGCAATGTGGGCAGAGAAATCTCTCTCTCTCTCTCTCTCTCTCTCTCTCTCTCTCTCTCTCTCTCTCTATATATATATATATATATATATACGAATAAATCTATTATTAATATTATTATTGTTGAAATATTACTAATTCTAAAAGTAGTTTAACTAGTATTGCTTTCCTATTTATGTTGGATAAGTAGGCTCATCAGCAGCGTTTTGTCAATTTGGGTCCATAATGGCTACCGTGAAATCAAATTACAACCTTAACCTTGTAAGGACATGTATGTCGCTATCAGGATATGACCTATAATCATCAAACTTCAGACGATACACTGAATATATTTCGTAATCAAATCCAATGCAGGTATAGCAAGTTTGACTGGAGTTTTGTATACGGTGATCAACGTAATTGCATGCACTTTACAAAAAAGTGATGTTCATTCTTTTTCATTGTAAACTTGTAAAAATGTTGACATTTTAGAGGAAATTGCGCTGTAAGATATTTGCGTCCTTAGTGGCTACAGCTTTACATACGTGAACAACCGCTAGACGACGCGTGTCCAAAATTAATCGGAAAATTCCGTTTGCCGCGATAATATAGCGTTGGACTATAATCTGTATATCTGAGTGTATTTGAGTAAAGAGACGCGTCGAAAAAAAAAATGAAAGTGTAACTTTAAAAACGGCAAGAGAGGATGAATACTATGGAAAAGCCCCATCAGTGTGAACTATGTGATAAAATGTTTAATGAGAGTGGAGATTTAAAATTGCACATGACAATACATACTGGAGAAAAACCATACAAGTGTAAACTTTGTGATAAAATGTGTAGTCGGAGTGGAGATTTAAAAGTGCACATGAGGATTCATACTGGAGAAAAACCATTCAAGTGTGAAGTATGTGATAAAATGTTTAATCAGAGTGGAAATTTAAAAATTCACATGAGGAGGCATACTGGAGAAAAACAATTAAAGTGTGAAGTATGTGATGAAATGTTTACTATGAGTGGAAATTTAAAAATTCACATGATGAAGCATACTGGAGAAAAACCATATAAGTGTGAAATGTGTGAAAAAAGTTTTAGTCAGAGTAGGCATTTAAAACTTCACATGAGGATGCATACTGGAGAAAAACCATTTCAATGTGGAGTGTGTGATACAAAATTTAGTGATAGTGGAAATTTAAAACGTCATATGAGGATTCATACTGGAGAAAAACCATTTAAATGTGAAGTGTGTGATGCAAAATTTAGTGATAGTAGCAATTTAAAATCTCACATGAGGATTCACAATGGAGAAAAAGCGTGTAAGTGTGAAATGTGTGATAAAATGTTTAGTCTGAATAGCAATTTAAAAATTCACATGAGAAGGCATACTGGAGAAAAAACGTTTAAGTGTGACGTTTGTGATAAAATGTTCATTACGTGTGTAGAATTAAATCAGCACATGAGGATTCATACTGGAGAAAAACCGTTTAAGTGTGAAATGTGTGACAAAATGTTTAGAATTAAAGTTAAATTAAAACTTCACATGATGATTCATACTGGAGAAAAACCGTTTAAGTGTGATGTTTGTGATACAATGTTCATTACATGTGGACAGTTAAAACTTCACATGAGGAAGCATACTGGAGAGAAGTCATATAAGTGTGAAGTGTGTGATAAACTGTTTTGTATGAGTGCTGATTTAAAACTGCACATGAGAATACATACTGGAGATAAACCATACAAGTGTGAAGTGTGTCATAAAATGTTTAATCATAGTGGAGATTTAAAACGCCACATCAGGATACATACTGGAGATAAACCATATCGATGTGTTTTGTGTGATAAAATGTTCAGTCAGAGTGGACATTTAAAACTGCACATGAGGATTCATACTGGGGAAAAACCATTTAAGTAAAATTGTTGTCAACATATGTTTGCAAACTTAATAAGATATACAAAGATATACATGTATATCATTTTCTTTCCATGTTTTATCAACTTCACACATTTAAAAATAACAATCAACATTTCAAATATGATTTTGTCTGACTTCTTATTCTTCAATATTATTTACAATATAAATATTATGTTTGTTTAAAATATGCAATTGTTAAAACAGTTAAAAAAAACCAGATTTGATACATATCATTAATATGTTTATGTTAATGTTTGTATTGAAGACATACAAGTGACCTGTGCTACAAGTTGTGGACTTTATACCGAGGGATGTTATGATTACACTTCATCTGAGCCATGCATGTGACCTGTGTATAACTGATAGGAATTTATACTGATGGATGTTATGATAACACTTCATTGGAGCCATGCATGTGACCTGTGCTATAACTGATAGGAATTTATACTGATGGATGTTATGATAACACTTCATTGGAGCCATGCATGTGACCTGTGCTATAACTGATAGGAATTTATACTGATGGATGTTATGATAACACTTCATTGGAGCCATGCATGTGACCTGTGCTATAACTGATAGGAATTTATACCGAGGGATGTTATGATTACACTTCATTGGAGCCATGCATGTGACCTGTGCTATAACTGATAGGAATTTATACTGATGGATGTTATGATAACACTTCATTGGAGCCATGCATGTGACCTGTGCTATAACTGATAGGAATTTATACTGATGAATGTTATGATAACACTTCATCTGAGCCATATTATATTACAATTGACAGAGTTTAGAGTGAGGGATGGTTTCATAACACTGCCCATGGAGATATACAAGCGGCCTGTGTTACAATTGATGGAGTTTAGAGTGATGGATGGTTTTATAACACTGCCCATGGGAGATATACAAGCAGCCTGTGTTACAATTGACAAGTTTAGAGTGATGGATGGTTTCATAACACTGCCCATAGGAGAATTGACAGAGTTTAGAGTGATGGATTGCTTCATAACACTGCCCATGAGAGGTATACAAGTGGCCTGTGTTCATTATGCTCTCTGAAGATCTGCAGGTGAAAATGTTTGCCCTAATATCAAATTAATGAAGGTGGACAGCAGGTTTTCATGTGTTGCAAACAGACTGACTTGATTTCTGGCTTGAATATTCCAAAAGAAAATGTGGTAACTATGCTTCTGATAATTTACATATCTACAGAAATGACAGCAGATGACTGGAAATTGTGTTTGTAAAACATCAATGCCCCCACTGGAGTAATGTTGCTAATATGGTGTTGTGAATAGTGTAAATCTCCAATGTTTAGTAAATGCCCTGCTTAACAACATTTAATAAGGATTTTGTATGAGCAAGTCTTTTTCAATGAAAAGGTGTATTTGAGCTTTGGGATGAGAAAATATATATTACTAAGACAACAGTCTCATTGACTGTTTGTTGTTTGGGATGGGCAAAATTGGTTTCATAAATAGTGTCAGCACTTTAACTCATTTACCTGTTTAAAAATTCACAAGGGAATGATACAGTTTGATTTGTTTTCAGGTTTAATTCATATGAATTTTCACAGAAGAATTTGATTCCAAGTTAAAAATATAGTTAACCTGATGCTGTTTGTTGAGGTGAATCAGACAAAAACAAACAAATCTATTTAATATTTTATTACAGTAAAAAAAAACAAAAAACAAACAAATCTATTTAATATTTTATTACAGTAAAAACTATTATGAGTGACCTCTGCTATGCGTGACCACTTGTCATTTCTGACCACAATCATAATGCATAGATTGAATTTATTATATAAATGCTCTGCCTTGAGCGACCACCTGCTGAACATGACCAGCAACCATGATGTCTTGGCAAAATATGCATTTCGACACTGCAATGCACGCCTGCATTACAAGAATGGGGGTAAACTCTGACGACTTTTATTAATCCGATGATAAAAAAAAGGCTGGCTACCAGTATCTGAAATTTTGTATGTAAACTATGCTGTTTTATATTTATTGTAAACCAGACTAGTGTGCCTTTAGAACACTCTTAGCTAGGTTCCCTGCTTTATCGCAGCCACAACTAGGACCCAATATCAAGCTCTATGAATGACCGTATCACGAGAACAGAGACACAAATTGCTTTTATGTAATCATTTTTAATAATGATTACTTGAATAGTAAAGATTGTTCTGATTAAAAAAAAACATGCATTAAAGAAAAGGATTCTGGCTACCGGTTTGTATATAGTGACAGATGGTACAGTCCGTAAACCAGGCTAATGTACATGCTGTGAATTGCCATTGTAGTGCTGGTCATGTACATTGTCTTTAGAGTTAATCTGTATTGCCTGGGGTTGAATAAGGTCTTTGTCTATTAAACCAGCAAGTGAGAATCATTAATTCTGCAATGCACATGTACAGGTTTTTAAAGCCTAGCCAAAACCAACGTTACAGTTGATTTTTCATCTGAGCACTAATACCTTAATAACAATGGAAGAACCTCCAACTAAAATGAGACAAATTTTAATGCTGGAGAAAAAAAAATTTTTTTAACTGAAAGAAGCGAAAAAGAGCAGACCTCTTGCAAAATAACAGTTTAAACATTGGTAGAACAAATTTAGTGTGTTATAATGGAGAATTAGTAAATCAGAAATGATTTTATGCTAATACATGTGCAAGTGATTTTCAAATGTAAATGTGATTTCATGTTTACTGACAGAACTATGTCTTTATTTTTATATAAATGCATACAGTATTTTAGCAAGAAATTTTAATAATGAATAGAATATGTACAGTGATTGATTGTGGTTATTTTTCTTGAAATTGTTCTTAAACTCGGCCTTAAAAACTGGTCTTTTGTACAAACCTGTTATGAGAGACCACCTGTCTTGAGAGACCATCTTTTGTTGGCAGAAGGGACAGTCTCTCATAACAGGGTATACTGTACACCTACAATGAATGAAATACTTTTAGAGGAACTACTTTCTTGACATCAGTTCTGAGCTACTTAGTGAACAAAACTTAACATAGATTTTGTTTAAAAACAGCTTCAGATATAATTGATTTTCAAACTGTTTTAAATACTTCATTTGGATTGTAATTTGATTTGTATTACCTATAAAAGCGTGATATTGTATGGGCAATCATGAGAGAGAGATTACTGTACATTATTCATGTATATTGATATATATTAAATAAAGCACATGGATTCATTAGTTTGTTAAAATATTTTAAGCAGATTGTATTTCTTCAACTACATTAAATACTGATAAACATGATAGCAGATGTTGAAAGCATCTCCCATCTGGAGGCTTAGGTCATCATCCAGATTTGTCCACACATAATTAGTTCTTAATATGAGTATTTTGTGTCATTTTATGTTTATAAAACTGTAAATAAGAACACAAATAAACTTCTTAAAATCATGACTTAGTTCTTGTTTATCATTGCACCACACATCAATAACAGCACTTTTATTTCAATGAAAGATTTCTTTTTGACCTTTCAGAGATCAACTTGTTCCATACTTTTCACTAACCATGAAAATGTTATACCCCTTTGCTAATTTCTTTAATGAAATCTTTTAAGTACAGTCTTTAAAATAATATATTCTTATTTCATTCTCTTGGTATGTTTCAAAGAGTAAATTACAAGTATGGCATGCATACATCATGCAGCCGCTTGGAATTACTGCCCTAAGTGTGAAATATAACACTACTTTGGAATAGTAACAGTCACTTTAGAGTGGTAATATCTTCCAGTTTTCATTTTATGTAACAACTTCCTTCAACATATTTTCTACCTTTAAGTTGTTTTTTTTTAGAACTAAAACATGTCATACAAGAATCATGCAACAGCAAAGAATAGCCATCATGACTGTTAAATATAACTCTATGGAGTAATAGTAGCAACACCTTTAGACCTCTTTTATCTCAAAAATATTCTTTTCCTGCAACAAATCCCTTCCTGATCTTTCCTACTTTGAAGATAGTCTTTAAAATGATTAATATTTAAATGGCAAATATGCATCATACAGCAACTTGGAAAAACACATGTAACTGTTATAATAAGTATGTGGCAGCTGTAAAATTCACTTTAGATATTTACTAGGCTGAAAAGTTTTTTCTTAAGTAATTCTAGCAAATCTCAATTTCATTTTTTGACTGAGTTGAAAGAAGATTAATTCTTGCTACTTAAAAAGTCAATGATGACAATGTATATTTGAGACTCGAGGCTTAGTCAAGAAGATTAATTTATGAATCTTTGGTTGAGCCAAGTTTCTCTTTTACGAACTTCAATGGGCCACAGACAGCATGTCCGAAAACTAACTAAAAATGACTAAAACCTGATGATTCCTATACTGATTCCTTGACAGCAAACAACAGTAAATGAACACCCTTGTACCAATCTTTTATGGCATCTAAACAAGATCACCAAATCAACATTTTTTAAAAGTTTGATGAAATCTTTCTAAAACCCCTTTTACTAACATGGCAATAAGTAGAATTCATAAAGTGCCTGATGCCAAATCCATGCATAACGTACTGAAAAATCCCACAAATAAAAATTCAGATTGAACAGAAGGCCAAAATTTCCCCAAAAGCTTCTTTATTAAAGAGTTTACTATGGTTTTAGTTTGAATATTCTTCAAAGGAATTGTTTCCGAAAATCTTATGGAGCCGCCCATTCTAGTCAACAAGTATTGCTTGCCTGACTTGGTCTTAGGTAAGGGACTGACAGAGTCTACCATTATTCTGCTAATGGTTCGTCAAATGTAGGAAATAGTTGCAGATGAGCCTTAAATATATTCTGATTGGGATTATCTACCATTTAACAGGTGTGACAATATTTTGAGACATCACTTTTAATTTTTGGCCAATAAAAATATTTCAGATTCACGTGATAAGTCTCACTGATGCCTAAATGGTCGGCCGAATGGAGCTTCATGGGCTAGATTTAGAATTTGCCGTTTACATGACTGAGAAATAAACATTTGATATCCCCAGTGTTGCTAATAGCTTGCTGAAGAAAACAGGAGAGTTCTGGATTTTATTTCT
Source organism: Megalonaias nervosa (assembly GCA_016617855.1). Taxonomy (NCBI): domain Eukaryota; kingdom Metazoa; phylum Mollusca; class Bivalvia; order Unionida; family Unionidae; genus Megalonaias; species Megalonaias nervosa. The sequence continues at coordinate 31,026 of JAECUM010016187.1, forward strand.
GTTTGACAATGAGTGATTGTCTTTTGTTACCCTGTGTCGAATAACCACAATGCATTATCAAGAGAGGGTCACTGTAATCAATACCTCTTGATTGACAAATACCAGAAACATTATTGACCTCTTTAAATGTGTCATCTAAGGGAATAATTTCATGTTGTACACCATTCTCAATAGCTCTTTTTGCCATAGCTATGGTAGCTGCAAAAGCCAAATATAGGTCAGAAATTACAATCTCGTTAGGATCAATTTTCAGATGCAAAGAAGACTTGTCACTTACAAGTATATTAACCATGACCTTACCTCTAGCCAGGTCATTGCGAGACAAAGGGTCTGTCCAGTTTTCTTTCTACAGTTCCTAAACCTTTATCAGTATGCTTTAGGTACAAACTCATAACACTTCAGGATACATTCCATAGCTACATCACAATTATCACTTGGATGCACTGATAATGAAGAGTAGACTTCACAAGCTTTTCCAATAACTATGTAGTAATAGAGTTCAAAGCTCTCTTGAGCGTTTCAGCTTTTTAGCAAATTTCTCAAATAAAGGAAATAATGACCTACTTCCTTGTCTCTTAAATGGGGTACTATCCTAATATTTCTGGTGACATCAAAACCTGAATTTGAATGTGAAGTTGTAGGGTCCTCTCTGCTGGCCAGTTATATTGCTTTGAATCTAAATTGCATTAACCTTCTTTTTCTCTTTCTCTCTTTCCACCTGTTTTCATTTGCAGTTTCTTCCTCATTTTCTGCAGACGCACTTGCATCTGTCTCTGTCGCTTTCCTCTTGCTGCAACTGCATTTGTCTCTCTTTCCTCTTGCTGCAATTGCATCTCTCTCTCTCTCTCTCTCTCTCTCTCTCTCTCTCTCTCTCTCTCTTTCTCCTCCTCCTCCTCCTCCTCCTCCTGTTGCAATTGCATTTGTCTTTCATCTTTCTATTTTGAAGCTGAAGCTTTATTAATTCTATTTCCTTCTTTGCTTTTTGTTGTTGTCTTTCTTTTACTGGTATTATTTTACTTTCATTTCAGACAGATACACACTTGCTAATCGAACGCAAAGTACCTTTTCCCAAAAAGTTATTTTGCAGCAAATATTTTACCAAATGACTTTATTTCTTGCTTTGTTACAGAATCATTCACAAAAGAAAAATCATTGATATTGGCAAGCATGAGCAATTCGTCCTTTTTCCTTCTAATCCTTCATGGTTAGGATTTAATATAAAATTCCACACTGTAAATGATGTTGTTGAAACAGTCATAAGTCACTCGTCCATAACATAACGTAACGTCCATGTTATACTAAATATAGCAAAACTCAGGAATCAAATATAATTTGTGATTAAAAATTGAATTTGAGAAGGAAAATTAGTATCTGAGTCGGAAGAAACGTTTATCTTAAATTCGATTCGTTATATTGTGATAATTGTATAATCTTAATTGTAACCGTTTTCCTGAAATGACTGATTACATTGTCTTTGTTTTATTAGCTTTTTGTTCTCGATAAGTTTGAAATATAGTTCGATGATTTGAGTAGAGCTTAATTTCTGCAGTAGAAAATGATAGGGATGGGGTGGATGAATGTTACAAAGATAACCGCATTTAATTTGCCGTAATCGATGGGTTAGAAGATACGTTGTTAGTATAATGAAAAGCCAGTTTCTTTAGTAGTTAAAGGGTATACCATAGCCTCACGTAGACCGTAATGTTAATTTTAGGGGTTGTACCGTAGCCTCAAAATTTATGGCCTCAAATGGCACAGGTCCGGCACTATAGCCTCACGTAGACTCCTGTGTTAAAAAAGGGCCCGACACTATAGCCTCAAGACTGAGTATAGAGACAATAGGAATGGAACAGGTAGGATGACGTCACGTTACTGGTCACTTGCAAGAATGTTGCAAGTGGCTGACTTGAGTACGCGTAGCTACCCTACGGAGTGACAAACACAGGACAGACAGAGACATATATAACACGCAGATAACATATATATAGGCAATAAAGAATAAATCTTTTCGAGGTATATGAAATGGCCCTGAAATAGGCCTTTGGATTTCTTCTTCTTTGTCTTCTAAGTTCTTCTTTTTCTCCACCAACTTCTTTTTTTCTGTCCTACACTTTTTGTCTTCTCATTCTTTTCCTCCTCCTGGTTTTCCTTCTCCTTCTCCTTTTCCTGTCTCTTGTTTGTTTTTTCATTCTCCTCTTCTTTTTCGATCTTTTCATTCCACTCCCTCATCCTCCTTTTGTCTTCTATATCTTCCTTTTCGTTCTTTTCAATCCTAATCATTTCATTTAAGATGTCTTTGCTTCTCTTCAAATTGTTTATTTCCATAGCCAATCTGTGCAGGCTATATGCCCCAAACTGCATTCGGAGTAGCATCTCCTCCACTACAGCTAGTGTGTCTACCACCTCCTGCAATCTGAGCATTCTCACCCAGTTACTTGCCATGTTGTATTCTGTGTAGAATGGCGCGAATGACGAACGCTATGCTTTTATATACTTCAATCACGGATGTGACGGAAAACATCCCTTACACTTACTATACTATCCACACAGACTGGATGAGAATACAAAAACATATCTACTATCCAGGCAAACGAACGCGAAGGCATACAACACTATATATACTATCTACACAAACGAACGCGAAGGCATAAAACACATCATATATACTATCCACACAAATGCACGCGAACGCATACAAACGCATTATATATAATCCACACAAACGGACGCGAACGCATAAAACACACCATTGTATTATCCACACAAACGAAAGCGAACTCATAAAATACATCATACATACTATCCACACAAACAATCGCGAACGCATACAAACGCATTATATACTATCCACACAAACGAACGCGAACGCATAAAACGTACCATATCTACTATCCACACAAACGAAGACGAACGCATACAAGCATATTATATACTATCCAAACAATCGAACGCGAACGCATTAAACATACCATATCTACTATCCACACAAACGGACTCGAACGCACACAAACACACACTATCTACTATCCACACAAACGTACGCGAACGCATAACACACACCACACTCTACTATCCACATAAACGTACGCGAACGCATAACACACACACACACACACTCACACACAAGAGTAAAAGAGTGAGTGTTGATAGTTACACTACTCTACATTCACACAAATTGGCAACTTTAATAGTGTCTCTTTTGTAGAGATCTGGTTAGTCCTGAGAAGGGCTGTTTTTAGAACTTCAAATACACCTGGCTAGTGATGACATCTCCCAAGCCAGGCACCACACACACAACGACGGCTCTAGTCCTGCTCCCAATTGATGTTTTTTCTTGGGAGCGCAGAGCCAGGTTGACTGGCTTCAGATCCCCAATCTTCAGTTTCTGGGATTCTGAAGACTACCCTCTGTCTTCTGTTTTGTAGCCGGGAGTGATGTTGCTGACGCTGCGGCACCCTTCTTGCCGCTGTCTCTCCAAGACCTCCCAGTTTTCCAGCTGATGGACGGCGACTCTTGGTGCTGGTGGTTGTGGTTAAGGCTGTGGCTGTGGCTGTCGTTGTGGTAGTAGTGCCTGAGGAGATGTCCTCACCTCAACTTTCACCTCACACACAGATCTCATTATAAGGTGAGGTAGGATCCCTCTCTTCTCCTATTCTTTCTTTTTCTTCTCCTCTTCAAGCCTGGCTTCTTCGGCTATAGCCTCCATAGCCAGCTTATCTAGCAACCGCCTGACATATTCCAGATGCATCTGGGGTTCTAGTAGATTTGTTAGTCTGCTCATTTCATTGCAGTTGATACGCCAACGCGGGCAGCCAGACTTACGAGCGCTCTTCTTTATATCCGTGGAGCACGGACGTGAAGATAGACATCCCCTTTTACCAAAACTTACCATACTAAAAAAACATGGAACGCGGACCTAAAACTCACGTTAACTTTTCCTTAAAAACTTACAAACAGACATACATTACCGGACTCCACAGAGAAAGTGTGTGTTTATAAACACACTTCTATTTTGTTTTTAACATACAAACACACAAATTTGTTTTGCCAATTCAAATAGTATGTCTTTTTGAGAGTATTGGGGGTAGCCCTGAAAAGAGCTGTTTTTGTTGACGAGGAGTGATGGCAATCTTTTATTGTCTAAGATTGCGTCCCCGTCTGGCGGCAGGCTTTCCTACAGGATAAGGCTTGCTTCTGTGGAAAGATAAGGAGAACTCTTTGGTGTCCACGAGACAGTCAACACAACCTCTGTCTGGTTCTTGCTGCTGCTGCTGCTGTTTTCTCAGCTTCTGAAGTCTGTCCTTATCTCTCAGTTCTTCTTGTTCTTTTTTATTTCCTCTCTGAAAACCTCTCTACTAGGTCTTGCGCTATTGCTAACATCCTGACATTCTCTGTCTCTTCAGGTTTTGGTATCAGGTTTAGCCTGATACGATGTAAATTGACGTAAGCTTCGTTCAGCTTAGCTAGTCTGGAAGGCATGTTCATAGATAGACGAGTCAACCATGGATGGCCAGTCTAGAGACTGACCCGCTTTATATCGTTCTAATGCGGACGCGATAGAAAACATCCCTACTAGGTTTGGTTTTTTTTGTTTCGGTAGAAACGTTATGATAACTCATGTCATGGTGAGGGATAGAGAGAAGTAAAAGAGCATTTGTAAACATAAAGTGTTTTTGAAAACAAACGACAGACACGTGTTTTCAAAACACAATATTTTTTATTCAGCAAACAACTAACAATTAACAATAGCATCAAGCAAATTATTTTTGACAAGGTTGACAACGTTGTGAAATCATGTGAGATTTCCACTGATGGAAGTCATGAGGCCATTGAAGTACACTACGTATCCTAGCTAAAGACAACAGATAGCCATAATGGTCACAAAACCATCGATCTACTTTCTCATCGTTTCTAGAAGAGTTACTATCAAAATAACTCACTAAATGTTCTAAAGAATATCCTGGACTGCGTTGATGAAGAAAATACACACAATATTGTCCACACACCATGGAATCTGTGCCTTGTAATTTCACATTATTGAATCGTGTCGTCTGGGCATTTCTTCCCATAAAGTCAATGATGTCGTCTTCCAAAGGGGGTAATCCATACGAATCAAAATACTCCACACAATCCTCTTTAGGGACGTACACGGCGACACAGTGAGTTCCTGAGAGATGACTGTCGTTCATGTAGATGACATAGGCTTGATCGTCTTGAAGTTTGCGATGAGGTAGTTCATCTTTAGTGCACACGACAGGATTCCAAGAAGCAGTATACGAACTGTTGTTCAAAAGGTAATAAAGTTCCCAGGTATCCATTTTTTGTTTTCTTGCTGTTTCTTCACAGGCAATAATGAGTCATCAATTCTGACATTTTGCTTGAAAATCTCTGACAAGTAACCGTTTCTTCGTCTTGTCTCCCAACCCTGGGCTAAGACAGATTCGATGCGATAGATCTCTAGAGTAGTCAATGGAGGACAGGAATGATCACGCAAGCCTTTATGCCACTCATTCAACACTGCTTCTTCCGAGATGAGACTCCAAGCGTCCTCCAGATACTCGTCAATTTTTTCTTCTTGACTCATCATCAGACATTTATCGTGTTGATTTGACCGGGATGATCGTTTTGACATCCATAGCAATCATTCTTGGTCAATTCCGCAGTTTTATCCGGCAGGTGTTTGGCAAAACACGACACTAAATGTTCTTGTTCTGGCCATCTTGACTTGATCACTACCTCGTCCTCTTCGTCTTTGTCTTGGGGTTCAGTTTTCACGTTATCCTCCCATTCCATATCCAAAGATTCTGTACCCTTCAAAGAGGGATAAGAGTCTTCCATAGTTTCTAATAGTCTAGAATGACTTCTCTGAAACTTTTGATTTATATGGTATTATCGAATTCGGCATACAGGATGACGTTCACTGTCTCGGTGAGAGTTTCTGCAAACTGAATTTCCGCACGCAGTTGACCGGATTTTATAGGGTGGAAATGTCCCTCGTCACTCCCTTGGTCTGGAGTGAAATCAAAGGCCCACAATGTGTAACCTCCTACATAATCTTCGTACGAAATACCGTGACTGGTGTTGGTTCCTAGTTGTTCAGTAGCCTCGTACAGGGACAATTACGATCTCAGGTAATTTTTCTGGGCAAAGTTAGGTTCGAAGGGCCTGGTACACAAGGTCTTGCCATCGCGACTGGCTTCGATCTTGGACGCTCTGTAGCGCTTAAACTGGAAAGGATTTTGATCGTGGGCTCAGTTGAGGGCTGCATTACTTACGATTCCAACGATTAAACGCTTGGGTAACTGACGATCTTCGATCTTGGATCGGAGGCCAGCAGCAATTATAAACGTTTTCACTTCTACGCGTCGTATCGGACAATTGGCGGTCGTTCCGCCCAATGTGTGACTGATGTCGTTTCCCGCTTTAGGTAACACTTCTACACGGCGCACGTAAAGTCTGGCTTCTTAGATGATGGTTTTGTACTCGTTGGCATGAGCCATTGAATGAATAGCGACACTTCTGCGATTCAGTCTCAGACGAATATCCACTCCTTTGAGCAAATACTTATCTTGCAACCATATGTCCAAATGCAAGCGATCCATCAGTTTTAAACTACGTCCTTGCTTGATTTTCTTTCGACGGTCGTTAAAACCCACATTGTGAGGATTGTCGTCTGCTGTCAGGGCTGTGTCGTTAAACGTGTCCTCACCTGCTATGTCAGGTTTCCAAACCACACAAGCATCCAGATGAGTATTCTTGGCCTCTTTTCCGTACGTCAAGAGATTTCCAGGTACGGTTGGTAAGAGTAAGTATCCATGCTACTGCTGAACAGTTTTTCTTTAATTCAAGTACAAATCCATTTTGCTGAACAAGGAATGCATTCAATTGTTGGCGGGAGCTACTCTGGCATCGTCACCCGGATTAGTGTTGTCGGATTTGATCACTTTCAGTTTCAGATACAAGTAACTGCTATTCAGATCGATGTAATCTTCGGGTTGTCCTTTTATTTCAAATTCGATGGGAGCTGAATCCGTCAAAGAGGAGACGGGATGAAATTCGACCCATTGGGATTTTTGCATCGTCATCATGGTGGGTGTTATGGCAAACAGATCCAGTTCCGACTTGGAACAAGCGCAAGACTCTCGGTGCATCATATTCTCTGATTTAATAATCAAAAACATCTAACTCTCGGATAATTCTTCTTTCCTTAGTCTTTTTAGCTCTAGGGGTGTGAAGTCTTCTCAAGGGGTGTTTTCGTCGTCTCTTTCTGCCTTGTCCTTGCTGTGGCATCAGAGAAGCAGGAGTGCCTGATTCGTCAGCGCCCAGGGCATTTATAGAAGTTTCTCGTCGGCTTAAAATGTCTTTGCCCGTGTGAAGGAAGTCATTTTTGCCTGCTCTCAAGAAAGCTTCTTTAGGATTTTGTTTGTCAGTGATGACATTTTGGAGAAATTCTTTACATTGCGTCAACGCAGAATCTTTCAACGCGTGCAGTCCCTGTGTCACTATCGGTTTCAAAATGGGAGCCACCAAACGAAAGGCTGATTTTAGCATATCTCCTAAACCAAGTCCTCGCTGTCGAGTGACTGCTTGGTACACAGGATACATGAATGATAAAGGGTTAGAGTAATCGTTTTCGAAAACGTAGTTTCGCTGTGACTTTCCCTTTCTTGAATGAAATAGTTTGTCCCAGATCTCCTTTTTTAGTAATATTGACAGTGTCGACATACGCCCTACTGACTGGCAAATAGTGAGGATCTACAAATTGGCGGTGAACGTGATAGGTGTTTCCACCTTCCTCGTCAGCGTTCGTGGAGGAATCTACTTTGAAAGGAATGACACGCAGTCTTGATCAACTTGCGGTCTCCACCCAAAATGTCATACAATTCAGGATAAAATGTAATGGCCAATACTTTGTCCTCTGAAAATTTGATCAGTAGGCGACGAGCTATTTTGTGGTACTCGATCGTGCCATTTCTTATGGCTTTCTCCAAGACTTTACCAAACATGGCATTGAACATATCAGCAATGGCGTTCACCAAATGTTGACCACTAAAATAATAGCCTGGGGGAATTTTCAACCGATAATTGGTCCGTTTAGTTTTGGGGTCTTGTGATTTCATAAAGTCACCTACACCGCTGCATTCATCCAAGTGTTGTTGCACTTGCTCGAGGGGCCCCGAGTGGCCGAGTGGTCTAAAGTGCTCTCCGTTACGGATGACTGCCATCTCACCTCTGTCTGCGTGGGTTCGAGTCTAGAATTCGGCGAATGTGGATATGTGAGAAAGCTTGCCAGTAGCTTCTCGTGGGTCGGTGGTTCTTTCCGAGGATTTCCCGGTTTCTTCCTCCACCATTAATAGTGGCCGCCATGCATAGCCTATCGTGTGCTGAAAAATGGCGTTAAGCCCCACAACAACAACAACAACAGCACTTGCTCGTCATGAACTTCTACCGTAAAAGTGTTTTGATTTTCGACGATGTGTTTAATTTGTGTAGGGTGAATCATTTCCACTAAAGCCAATTCCCAATGGGCTTCGTGATCCAATTGGATGGCCTGCAGTAATTTGTTCGTGTAACAGCATAAGGTGTTATTAGGAAACACCTCAATGGAACTGTCACAGGGTAACGTTAAGTAAAATTGGTTGTTCGTAATTCCAGAGTTCTAGTGTCACTGGAAGTCAGAGGAGTGTCTAAAAGAGGATGGTTAGGGTGACTGCTGGAAGGGGGACTGATGTTGGATGCAAGGCTCCCGTTGTTGTTCCCGTTAGAAGAGTATTTTAGGGACCGATTGGGAAGAAGGTGACCAATTCAACTGCTGAGTAAAATGGCTCACAATTGTTTGTCTCCTTGTTGCAAACTCAAATTGACAATAGCAACACCGATGATGCAATACACCACAAAGATTTGGCAGAAAAAGACGATTTGCGTTTTAGGCACACGTTCTCCACACCACACCCACAAGGGTTGCTTTTGTAGATCTTGCAGAGAAGAACTGGGCGAAGGAGTGGTCACTGCAGTAGCTGAGGCTCTGTTGAAGGGCATGATGTTCACTTCTTTTTATAGTCGATGATGTGCGAAGTGTCGATCCAAGAGTCAAAAGTCGGCGGATATCCTTTCGAATGTACTTTGACTTCTTTGACACGAAGTTTTCCTACTTTACGAGTTTTTCGATCGAGAATGCTTTCGATCTCATACACGTCGTCTTTTTTTTTGGTCACACGTTTTAACTCGGGTAAGTAAAACGTTCCTTTTAACACTTTTCCGTTCATGTCTTCCAATTTATAGACGGGAGGATGATGGCCACGCACACGTTCGGTGACAGGAAACAATTCGGTGGTCTAGTTGGGCAAAAAACCTCTGCTGAAAGTGCGTTTTGTTTTGCCAATGCGCACCCAATCTCCTGCTACCAAGACTTCACCTTTCTTTGTGACAGTCACCGTCGGGGACGTACCAAACCGGCGCTCGAAGACAGTCACTTCGTTGTCGGGAGTCACTTCTTGGGGGGCACGTCCGATGCTTCGATGGTAAGATTGGTTGTACGATTGGACTAGGTGCGGCAAGACATCGATGTACTTGAGAGTGTGTTGATGCGTAAAATATTTCCACATGCGCTCTTTCAAGGTGCGTTGAAAACGTTCGACGATACTTGCTTTGGTTTCGGGATTCTCGTGGTGAAAAACTGAATGTCACGTTTCTTCAATTCTTTTTGGAAAGCTTGTTTCAGACATTCGGTGCCTTTGTCAGTTTGCCATTGAAGAGGGTGACGCCTACTTTGTTTCAACACCAGTTGGAGGGTTCGCACTAACTCGCTGCTCGATTTGTAAGTCAATGGCACGACCCAGGCAAATTTGGAAAAGACTTCGTTGACACAAAACAAATATGTGTAGCCACGATTGTAGGTGACCAAATGAGAGACATCGGCTAAATCGGCTTGCCATTGATGATCGATGCCTTCCACTCGGGTGCGACTTCTGGAAAATTTTCGTCAAATGGGCTTGTGTAAGGTGTACGTGGCTTGTTCTTGTAACCATCGTTGCACTTGAGGTGAACGGACACTTTTCAGGCGCGTTTTGGCAGCACGATACAATTCCCGAACTCCTCTGTAACCTGCAGCCTGCACGATGAGATGAATCGTAGTAATTGCTGGCTTACACCTTCTACATTTTTAATAAGTGATCCACTCTTCGCTGATGCTACTCTGGATTGGGTGAGGTTGTGGAATCGAAACGGCTGTACGTGTTTGATGTGCCACGGGAGTCGAAGTTGAAGTTAGTTTTGTCAGCGGTGGTGCTGGTGGTGGTGGTACTGTAATGGTTTTGGTCTTCTTTTCTTTTTTCACTTCTGGTTTCCCTTCTTTCTTTTTGACTTCTGTCGAAGGTGGAGTGGACATCATCTTTTTAACCCAAGGTTTAAGTTATTGTTCGTTCGGGTGTAGGGGATGGGTCAACAAGGACGCTGCACTCTTACTAGGAATGGGAGCTGCTGACGGTGTTTCGTCTAAAGCTTTCTGGTGAAAGAGTTGCAGTCGTTGCAACAGTTGACCGTAACGTTGAGATTTTTCCGTTTCTGACAAATCGCTGCGATCCATTAACGATTGCAATTCGTATTTTAACTGGGACATCTCGGTCAAATGAGGATTGGGAGGTAAATGCGGGGTCTGTTGTTCTTGCCAACGATGGTATTCCATCCATCGTTTATAAGGTACAAACGTTAGTTTTCGTCTTCGTCCTTCCATTGGATTCCAAAGGTCACGTCTGAGTTCTTTTGACCCGAGAGGCCCCTTTCATCTCCTTGATCCCTTTTTATCTTTGACTTATCCCTTGTGAAGCAGCTCTCGTCATGAGTCCTGTACTCATCGGGACCAACGTGGCTTTCAACAAGGATGCTAACAACAGGTGCACAAATCCTCCGCGTTGTACCAACATCTTTTGCTTTTGACGAATGGGTATTTTGTTTTGGACCATTTGGCGAAGAACGTGTCGATGTTTGGCTAAGCATTTTCTTCTGCTGTGGAGACAAAGGTATCGTTCCTTTCAAGACATTCAGAGAACATTCGCACACGGTATCAACGACGTCTTTGGAGGCAGTTTGAATCATTTGTTTTCGCATGGGTGGAGGGGCTTTGGACAGGACGGACAACACGTCCCAATGTTTAGCTAAACGAGGAGGTAGTCCTTTCCTTTTCTTTCCTTGTTTAGTTAGAGAGCGGTGTGCGCTTCTTTTAGGGGACATCTTTGTTTGTTGGTTCCGCGGCACACACCAAAAAATACACTAACGTCGATGACTTGGCACACAGCCTTTTATCCTTTTTGGGGAATATCGCTTCGTCATAACAGTAAGAATTTGTTTTCCAAAATTGCCAAGGAATCTTCCTTTCCTTTTTCTTTGGACGAGAGTGTCTTTTCTGGGGGTGACGTCTATGTTTTGCTAAGCGTTTTTTCGGATGACGAAACTGTCCTTTTCCTTTTCCTTTCTGGACAGGAGAACGACGATGAGGGGACATCGTTTGGTGCACAACATACACTAAAGTCCATGTCTTCACATACGTCCTTTTATCTTATTTTTTTTTGGGAGACCGTATTTAGCTACAATGAGCATCTCTTTTGTGCTCTCCCTGTCGAAAATTCCTCCTCTTTGGTGACTTCTTCTTTTCTTTGGACGAGTGTAACGTTTCTGGGGGTGACGATGATGTTTGGCGAAGCGTTTTGTCGGATGACGTGACTGTCGTTTTCCTTTTCCTTTTCCTTTCTGGACAGAAGATCGGTGACGGTGTACACTACTTTGAGTGGACATCCTTGGACGTTCAGGAGCACACAAACACCGATCCCTATCGTTTACCTCTGGTCTTTTTTATACTAGAACGCGTCGCCACTGATTGTCTTTACGTCGTATCAGTTTGATGACAGCCGTCACGCATCTTGGAGGAGTTCGCAACGGACTAAATAGGGACATTTCTTGCTTGTACAAATCCAGTAAACTCTCTAACATGCCCGATTTCTCTTGGACTTTGATTTTGGGGGCAGGTAGTTTGTGAGCAGCGGCCTCTGCCGCTAAAGAGGAAGAGGGTATCACCGCTGCAGGAGAAGTTTTTGGAGACGCTCTCTTGCGGATAGAAGCTGTTTTCTGTGGAGGTTTCTTTTTCTGAGGCTGTGACCTGGTCTTGACATAGTTGCTCTTTTTCTTTTCATTCTGGGTACGTCGGGGAGTGGCTTTCTTCATGGGCAGAACTTTGGGAGCATTGGGATCCCATTTTAAGAGGGAACGAATGATGACACCTGCTAGGGAATCGCTACCTCCAGGTTTCAAAATGATTTGCTTTTTGGTTTGTGTGTCGATGCGAGGATCGGCCAGTTGCATCAAGGCTACTTTGTTTCTGTCAAAAAAGCGTTTAGGTTGATGTGGAATGTGAATGATGACTTGCAGAAATTCACGTGCTGTCACCGTAAAGCATCGTAAGATTTCTTTGAGACTGGCTTTCTAGACACGTGCACGTTTTAGTGGATTTTTTTATCGCGACTGATGCCGTACAAAGCACGAATCAATTTGATGGGAAGATGAAACTGAAGTGACGTCATGTTGAAGATGTGTGAGACAGAGCCAAAGTGACCGAAGTTTTTATAGACTTTGTTGGGTAGCTGTTTAGTCGACGACGGGGACGTGTACACGACAGGCCCACCGTCTTGGCACCAGTGGTGAAACATATGGGTACGAAATCGCAAGTAATCGGAGGTAATGGGTTTTAAATTCACGAGTAAATAGGCGTGTGGGGTTTGAGTGGCATCTTCGTACGCATGAGTCAGCAAAGGCGTTCCTAACTCTTTGGCTAAGACTTGCACTTGCGATTTATCTCCATTGCTTTTAAACAACACTACGTAATGAACATTGAAACTAGTGGTGCGATGGGCTTTCCTTTGTTGAAACAAGTTTTGGGCGATGTAAATAACACTGGCATTACGATGATGCCCTTTGCGCGTGAACCAGAGTTTAATTTCTTCTTCGTCTTCTCCTAACATGTCGTCGAAGACAACCAAATGAGTCTGACTAGGGTCAGACACGATTCCGTCGACTTCGCTAGGAATGCCTCCCATAAAGACGATGGAATCGCCTTGACTTTTTCGCAGAAGGCTGTACGCCGATTTGCCACTCTTTGTAACACCACACGATTCGTTGAGGTGGACGAATGATCAAATGATGTTTACGTTCGATCAAACGTTTACAAATTCAGTTTTGCCTGAACCGTTAGATCCGGCAATGAGCATGTAAAAGGGATGGCGAAGATACAAGGCCTACTAACTAGCACGATCCAAGTGTTCGTGGATGACTTTGAAAGTGGAGGAAGAGGGAGCAGAGACAGTAGTAGTAGTGTAAGGAATGTCACTTTTCACAGGAAGACAGACAAGACTAGATTTTTTTATAATTTTTTCAGGACACTTTTATTGTCATCTTTAAAAGTGAACAACACGAAAGACAAAAATACATAAAAGCGAAATGGTTAAGCACATGAATAAAAGACAAGAAAACGATCAACGTTGAATATAAACAAGTCTCTATACAGCATTTCTGGTGATCAAGAAGTGGAATTGTAGGGACAGTGTGTAATGTTCTTAGAGACTCTACACTCCTTGTCACAGTCACACAAGTGTCTTCCCGGAATGGTCTTTCGGGGATGTCGATAACGGTCCTCTCCTGAAGAGAGTGGTTTTCCTCGGTCACTACTTCTTCTTCTGGCACTGTCACTAGCACTGGTTTAAATGTTACTCTTTTCACTGAACGTTTTAATTTTTAAGGATGACAAATCTTTTGAATAGTGTGCCACTTCTTTTGCCTCGAAACCCCAACTTTTCCAGTCACGCACATCTTTCCAGTGAGGGTGTAAGCCACACACATCATCGTACACATCTTCAGTATCTAAAAGTTGATGAATCTTTCTTTCCTGCAGAGTTCGAGAAGTATCGAGATGAAAGAGCAAAGCTTTGAGCAGAATGAGTTTTCGTGTACATTTAAAGGAACCATGTTTATGCTTTTTGGAGTGGTATGTACTGTTCGTAAAGAGTCCACGAAGGATCGGCTGGTAAACGAAGGATCGGCTGGTAAACGAAATCCCAGAAAGCAAGTCACTAAGACACACACCACACATCGACCCCAATTTAATGGATACAGTTGTCGTAATAGGTGTTGGTAATCCTCCACCGTTTGAATATTATCATTGATTTTCTTCCACGGAATCTGTTGTTTCACGAATGATAAAAGTCGTGTCATGGTAGTCTGTTTTTTATACCTCTTTTTGTCGGCGGCAATAAATGTACTTTCTGCACAGAGATGGTCGTACTCCAGTGGAAAATCTAAATTGTTCAGTCACTAACTTGCACATCACACACCGTTCAGAAGTTTCCTCTTGAACTAAGTTTACATTGTGTAAAAGATTTTGGTAATCCTCTAACTCTTCTTCTGGAATTCGTTGCAGTATATCTACATTGTATTAAAAAAGAATCAATGACAAACCAATCCTTGTCGCACAGGGGTAGTCGAACAGTGTCTAAACATTGGAATGCTTTCATCAGGATCAGTCCTTTTATAGCGTTCAGGTACTAGTAGTTCAAACGTCTGTGACGTCAAGGATGCAATTGTTCTTGCGTTTCACTTGTATTTTGACCAACTCTCTGTAAATGCGTTCTCTCAACTCCACAGGCAAACTACAAATGTTCTCTTGTAAAGTGTCCATGACTATGTCAGTCAAAAACTTCTCCTAGAGCGAAAGTAACGAATGTAGTGAGTAATTTCTATCTACTGCCATTGAGCGTAACGGTAAAGAATGGTAATACAATCTTCTGACGTAAACGGTCTAAAGTGGAATAATATGAAGAACAAACTCTTGATCCAGAAAATCTGACTTGTTTGTTGACATTTGTCACTTTTCTCTTGTGAATTTCTCGACATAACAGTTCTACAGTCAACCATCGAGATTTTGCTCTGGCAAGTCCCTTCCAAATTTCCTTGTAGATCTTCTCTTGCAATTCGTTTGGTAATGTTTGAAGAGTATTCTTCCAATGGGGCTTAAATACTTGTCTAGGTGTTGTCCAACGTTTGACTCCTAGCCAAGTAGCTGGTTTCTTAAACTACATGGTATACCCACTTCACTTCTTTCTCGCTTGGCAATGGTAGTCACAATGAACTATTGGTCTAGGACATTGTCCCTTTTTATATGGTAGCCAATATCGACGTGACCGTACGGTAAAGTGAAGTGGTTGGGAAGCCGTACTCGCGTCTTGTACACGATTTGATACACTTTTTCAAAGGCTCTGCTGACGATTTGTTGTGTGGGTAAACGTACAATCTTGTGCTGTTCGTGGGTGGTCATTTTACAATTTCCATCATGCCCAGACTGCAAGGTTTCTTTAAGACGCCAAAGTTCAACAGTCGGCTGGTGCGACAATTGAGAGTCAATCATTTCACTTTACACTCGGTGTGCACTTCTCCTTGTGGGTCTCGGTATTCGTAGCCGTAATTCTGGGACCGCCACTTGCAAAAGTTAAAATCTTGTCGTCGGGATGCTCGTCCCTCCAGGCTCCTAAACTGTCTGCTTCCATATTAGGATGTTGTTGACCCGGACAATCGATGCAACTGTCCGTGTCAAAATACAGCACACGATCTCCTAACAGTTCTAAAGCTTCGTACAGTTTTAAACGAGCATGGGCTGCCACGTAAGCCGCAATGATGACATTTCCAAATTCGTCGGCTTCTAAAAGGTCCAGTTCTTTTTTCGTAACTAAGATCAAGTCTTCACGAAGGACGTCCACGTGTTTCATGTATTTTGTTTTGTCGTGAATCATCTGGAGATAGGGGGAAGGTTTGGACAATTACTCCATCATGGGTAAACACCGTCGTTGTGCCATTTTGCCCCACAAGCAATTTAACATCACTTTGGCAAACGATCGCCTTCCTTCGTTTTTGTCGACGTAGTCTAAAGTGATGCCTTCCTGCTCCCAGTATTTCACTTTGAATTTCTTTTGGCCTTCGGGAGTCTGGCACCAAGAAGGATATCCGCTAGCTTCTTGTTTCAGTTTCAAAAAGGCATTCACGTATTCTGCTAAAATGCCTTTTTGAGTCTCGTCACCCTTGTGGTATTTTTCTGTCTTGTAAAGTGGTACATTTCGTACTCTTCTAACAGTTGGTATCCCATGTTCAGAGCTTTGAACAATTCCACGCTGACCCACGTTCCCGTCAAGGCGCGTTGGTCCTGGGTGTGCTGACAAGGTTGGTCTTGGTTGCACGTTTCGGCACAAGTACGGCACAAAGGAAACATCAGTTTTCCTTGGCAATGATGTGGTAAAACGGGATGGTACAAGATCGTGGGAGGCAAGACTTTGCACTTGATCAGTCCTTCGTATTATCGAATGTTCTCCACTTCGATGTGTTCCGTTAGCAATCGTGGGTGCCCTGCGGGAAAGTGACAATATTTGAACACGCAAGGATACAGAAAGCACACGTCCAACAATTTGATTTCTTCTCCTTTCTCCTTGTCGGCTTGGTAACAGCAAACATGTCGCATTCATCCGTCCTCCGTACAAACTGTCCCGCGGGTTCAGAGGGTCCACCAGCTTGTAACATTCCACGATACGCTTAAACTCGGGATCGGTTTTCAATCGCTGATCGTACTCGTGTTCCCACATTTCTATCACTTGGTATCCCTGATCTTCTAACTTCAAGCGTCGCTGATAAGTGGCCTCGTACAAGTCTTCCATGGTCCGTTGTAAAAACTGATTTTTAGTGTCACGTTGAGGGTAACAGATCAGACATCCGTGAAATAAGCAACCGTTAAACTCGTACACGATCTGGGGGTTTTCTAAGTCCCTGCCATCCAACGAATACGTTCCAATGGTCTGTTAGCCTCCTCCTTTGCGACCGCGTTGAATCCATTTGTCTTTCTTGTCGCACAAGTAATGTAGGCAAAGTAGGGCTTTGACCGAGTATTGACGTTTGACAAAGTTCGTCGTTTGAGGACTGATGACAGACATGACGTTTTCGGGCATGAATCGTTTTCGGTACACTAAGGAACACGCTTTGGCAGTGGTGCAAACTTCTTTCAAAGGATCGATCCCTCCGTGCGCCATGAATAATTATCGAAATTTCCACTGCAACGCCGTAAAATTTCCACGTCGGAACGACAATATTTTAACATTTCTCCCTGAAAGTCGAATGGGTTCGAGGCGTGAGTCTGGTACCAAGCGTAGAAAGCTTCTCGTTCGGTACGGATGTTTTCGGGGTCGTAGTAGTGAGCCTCAGGCAAATGGGGTAGAACGGCGTGTTGATTGGCTTCAGTATTGAAAAAGTGCGGAAAATAGCCTTTGGCCATTTCTGTCATTCCAAACGTTTCAGGCATGCGACTGAAAGGCATGGCCAACTCATCGAATCTTTAAACTGCGCTTGGCCCACTTGCATAGAGATGATTTTGGCTCAGTTCAAAGTCACTTTAGGACGTTCGGTGCCTTGTTCCGTATAGTATCGGAGAAGAAATTGTCCATCGTATCCCGAAGAATTGTGAGCCATCACTGTGACATAGCGAAGACAGAGATTGTTCGATGTCGTCTTGACTCCACGTCTCGTCGATAGGGTTTAAGATCCATTGGGCGAAATCGGTCAGCGTGTTTGGTCCCAGAAAGATTTTTTCACGTCCTCCAGGAATCTTGCTACAGTGAGGGCCACGAGTAAAGATAGGTTCTTGGATGCACTTCTCGCACGCTCGGTAAGCCACGCAGAAATTAGGAATGTGAATGCCAGTCTTTTGCATGCATTCGAAATCGAAAAAGATGAAATTGCCCTTCTTCTGGTCATCTTCTTCCTCTTCATTTTTGGAATGGTATTTTTCAATGCAGCATTGGTGTTCCAAGTACACGATTTTGCGATGAATGTGACATCGTTTCTTACCTCGACAAACTTGTAACATGACACTATTGGTACGTATGCCTTGTCCACAAGTAGGGCACAATCTTAGTTGTTGACAAGCACTTTCCTGCTGTGAATTTTCCGTCCTGTCCCTTGAGGAAGAAAAACGTGGGTCATGAACAGTGTCGCCTTTCCATCGGTGATATGAACCTTGTCGTTGGAGTGCTGCACGTGTTGAATATTGTCGACGACTTTGGAAGGTGTCAATTCTGCTGGACTGCTAAACTCGATCCAAACAGGGGACATCAAACTGTCGTGATGAATGGAAAGTCTCAAGCGATCGTCTTCTTTGGCTTCCCATTGCTGTTTCAGTGTAGTTAACAAAGAATCCCACACATTGGTGATGAATCCCTCTGCTTTCTCCAGTGGTACATCGGACTTGGAATCTTTAAACTTCACCGTGTACGTGTAGGCTGTGTTTCTAATTTTTCTAGAGGAGAGTTTGTCCGTCTCTCGAATGTGGTAGTACTTTCCAGGGTTTAACTGTTGGTGATGGATTTTGACTTGGTGTAGACTCTCTGGGCCTAGATTCTGACTCACTCATCTTAAAATCGCTGGCATGAATTTGAGCCAAGACTTCAGCTACTCTGAAAGGCGACAAATCACGTTTCTGCCTCTTACTTTCTTCTGTCTTTATGAAATGATGCGATCGTTTCATCTTGACTGCAAAAAGTCAAACGACTACATTTGAAACGCCATGGACTCCTATATATCCATGTCAGGTTCAATGTATATATAGAGGGCTGGTGCCTTCCCTCTCAGTATTCATTTCGCTCTCAAGCCGACCAGCACGAGGGAAGAACCCACAGAAATCGAACTTCTGATCAGAGCTTTGCGAGATGTCATACGAAAGTTTCCTTCACACAAACCGACGGACTACTCTCCCTCCTTTCGAGATAAAAGTCAAGATACTTGCTATATCTGTCAGAAGAAAGGGCATTGGGCTACATAATGTCCAGATCGTCGAAAATGCAAGACCAGTGTCAAAAGAGACAAAAGTCAGGATACCTGTTATCACTGTCAAGAGAAAAGACATTGGTCTACAGACTGCCCTAAGAAACAACAGGAGCAGGAGGAGGAAGAAGAAGATGTACCCTCGGTAAAAGAAGAACCCCGAGACGTTCAGAAAGAGAAGACAGATATGAATAGAAGACGAGAAAAAAGTGAGGAAGAAGAGGAGGAAAAAACTGTGAAAGTAAAGAACTTAAAAAATCAGAGAGAGTGAAAAAAAAAAAACCACACAGAAGAAGTCTATGAACTTTTTAAAAAAATGATGAGATGTGTTATGAATTGGATTGTAAATATTTGTACCAGAATAGACCAGACTGTAAAAACGTAAGTATCTCTTGGTTTTGATTTTTTAGAATGATAAAGGGCCTACACTGACACACGTACATGAGAGGGTTGAAAAAATAAAAGGGATTTTAAGTTTTAATTGATTTTGGCAAAATGAATACTATCTCTTTTCGAAAGAAGTGATTGGACCTGAAGAATACCGTTGGGTGGCTTTTTTTTTTTTTTTTTTTTTTTTTTGCTTTTTCTTACAACAAAAACAAACTCAGGAACAAGAACTGTCTTTATCATTTGCCACGTCCAAGGCCAGTCTGGACTTCCTCCCGTCGATGATTTTGTAGAAATCACTAGTGGTGGTATCACCGGTGTATTAAGAGGGTTGGACTGTTTGACTGGGGAAGGTCTTTTTCTTTTGGGTCGTAATGAAGAAGTCTGATACATTTGTTCCAGGCTTCTTAACTCTGCCAAAATGTCCAAGAATACCATTACCGTTTGACTTTCACTGTTCTCCTTCTCTCCTAGACCTTGTTTCCTCTCTACTGCTTCTTCCTGTCGTTTCATTCTTGCCTCTTCTTCTCGCTGTTGCTGTTGAAAGATAAATGCTTGTTCTGCCTCTTTCTGCTGTTGTAAAAATTTCTCCAATTCTTCTTTCTGTCTCTGTTTTAAATCCTCGACCTTTGGTAAAGAAGGAGAAGGTGGTGTTGGCGCTGGTACCGGAACAAATTCTTGCCAAGAGAGAAAATCTTTTGAATCCCAATTAAAATCGACCTCTTCAGGAAGTAGTCCTGTGTTGACTTTGGTAGCCACTGCTATGCCATCGCTTTTCGTCTCCAAAGCCGGTGCACCCCAATTCATTGCCTTCTTAGCTTCAATCATATTTCACAAAACAATGTCGCATCGTTTCACTGCGCACAGAAGATAGCGCACCTATATAGGGAATGTTACGTCACAGGTAGCTCTCTTCGGATTGGAATACAGATTCCGCGAAGTGGCTGAATTTTGTACAAGGCGTTGGGATTGGTGAATAATCTCAAACCGTTTCGTTCCGGTTTTCCACTATAAATAAACGCGGTTCACTTCATTCCCTTCAACTGTTCTCGTCACAAAGATGTGGACCAACGTTGAATCCCCTACTTTCGTATCGTCGTTGTTTTTTTGTTTTTTTTTCCATACTGACTTACCCATGTATGTTAAATCATCATGGACCATCATCAGCATCACCGAGACGAGCGTTTGGAAAAGAAGGGCCTATGTGGAAAGACAAGGCTGTCTGAGGCGGACTCTCATCTACGGACCAGAGGTTAGACAAAGTTTGAGGAAGAGAAGAAGACCTATGCGATGTCCTCTATGTTAACTGAATGGTGTTAACATAAAAACCAACGGTCCTTTTGAGGGCCACTCCACTTCCTCGAAAAGATTTATTCTTTCTTGCCTAAAAAAGTTTTTAATCGATTGCATATTTAATATGTAATGGATGAATCATTTGCCAAGAAAAGATTTATTTTCTCTTACCTACTTTTTTTTAAGCGATTGTATAATTTAGGTATGATAGATTGATGTTCATCAATCTATGGTTGTGCTATATATGTGTCTGTCTGTACTGAGTTTGTCACTCCCTAGGGTAGCTGCCCGTATTCAGGTCAGCCACTGTCAGGTCAGTGTCCAGTACCGTGACGTCATCCCACCTGTTCCATTCCTATTGTCTCTATACTCAGTCTTGAGGCTATAGTACCGGGACCTTTTTTAACACAGAAGTCTACGTGAGGCTATAGTGCCGGACCTGTGCCATTTGAGCCTATAAATTTTGAGGCTACGGTACAACCCCCTAAAATTAACATTACAGTCTACGTGAGGCTATGGTATCCCCCTTAACTACTTTCGTTCGTCCGAGATACAGTGATCTTTCATTTGCTTCAGTATAGACGTTTCATCAAGTGGAAGTTCTAACTACTGCCAGACAAAATGGGAGTCCCTGGTTAATTATTAGAACTTGCATTTGCCGCCAAGATTGACGACCTGTTCAGTACACAAGAGAGCCATAGGCAAGTTGAGCTCTTATTAAAGTAGGAGACACCTGTCAGGTATTGAATCTGTCAAAACTCCCACAAAAACCAAAGTGTTTTCCTACACTTATCTTTCATACACCCCATATGCAGAAACAGTTAGAATCACGTCCTAAAATAACTGATTTTCTCCATAGCCTGATGTGGGAAGGTAACTTGTGTTTAGCAGTCACCTGGTCACACTAGCGAGTGTAATTTCAGCCCAAAAGTTTTATATACATATATATATGCATTTAACGGCCATTTGCATTACATTGGGTCGATCCAGGAGTTTCCTGACTAAATAAAGGTTTCCCACTTCTTAGGCGGTCACTTCCTTTGATGAGATAGGTATTATTTACAGTCATATAGTGTGGATAAATAGTTCTGTTATCCATGTCAAATTTGAAAATAAAGTGGAAAATAATGTGGGGTGACTGCCATTGACA
>JAECUM010016190.1:0-52788 GCA_016617855.1 Megalonaias nervosa
ATCTGTCTGGTGCCCCCCCCCCCCCCCAGATTATTTCTGGATTATCGAGGCAAGTTTTACAGTAATTTACACTTTGGTCCCCGAATTGATTTGCGGTTCCGGAAAGCAGATTTCTGGATTAAAGGATCAAATTAATGTTGAGGAATTGCGTTCCCGTTGAACTATGCCAAATTTCCGGATAAACTGAGGTTCCCCTATATCTAAAGCTGAATGTTTCTTTCCAGATCTTGTCTACAGGTTCTGAGTAAACCTGCAATTTACTTATGAGCGCGTCCATATGTTTAAGCAACTTTTTATTTTATATAAAGTTGTAAAAACTCCCGCCCCCTCACACCTCCGTAATTCTAACAGCTATAAGTCCACACTTTTTGTTACATTTCGATGTATGTAATCTGTATATTCCCTAACGAAGAACTTGTTTTGCTCGAAACGTTGGGATTCCGTTTTGAATTTGGCCCGTTATCAATTTGTGTGTGTGTGTGTGTGTGTGTGTGCTTAATATATGTACTATTAAACAAGAAAGAGCATTAAGAGGTTAGTGTTAGGGCTGGTCGGCCTGGTCTCAGGATAATGTGACTGGGTGGAACGTCATGCTACATGTCTGCGGTATGATGCTCCAGTGCTAGACATCACTATAAACTGGCACACTGCAGACATCGTAGCAATATGACTGAACAATTGTTAAAGCTACGTTAGAAATTCAAATCACACACACACACACACACACACACACACACGATATTTTTGTCTGTGTCGAAAGTACAAATTTCCACAAGATAATTATACAATGCTAAAAATATTATAAACAAATATTATAGTACTAGTCCACTATGATTAAACAAATAGTTCCAAGTAACTTAACAAAAACCTTGGTATTTTGGGCAGGAGATTATGACCACCCCATGAGAGAAACATGTAGAATTTTCGCGGGTAGTTAATCCCCGTGATTTGTACCCAATCAAACACCATATATACGTCATTTCCTGTCTCAACACGACACGCCCACCCCACGCGGTTGCAAAACAACGTACAGTGAGCGACACATGAAGTTGGCAAGGAACGAATACAACGGGCGAGGACTGTTTGGAATGCTTTTGCAACTGTAAAAGGACTCTGCATGTACCATTCCATGTGCAGATCATTCATTACACAGGATGAAATCGGCGATCAGTATGATAGCACATAGTGAAACAGCACGTTCTTAAGAATCAGCTGAACAAAGAAAATTAGAAATACACAAACTGTGTACTGGTCGTCATAAGAAATCGTAGGAAGAAGCCTTCTGTATCCTGTAGATATATTTTTTCATCTGGATTTGTATTCATTATATGTAATCAGAATGACATTACAGGAGACAGAAAAAGGGGATTTAGAGGTCAACTTCGCGGCAGAATGTCTTGTTGCTATGTCCCACTCATTCAACGATCCGACCAAAACTGGGTCAACAGCTGATCGTGTAATGGAGGGAAACTATGTAACCAAAACAGAAAGCGAGTCTTTGTTTATGCTTGCTCGCATTTTGGCAGATCTAAAAAAATTTAAGCAAAAATCGGTGGTGAATAATTACGAAAAAGACACAAGATTTTCTAGTAATTATCATGATTATGAAAGACAGTACGGACTTGCATCAGAAAACGAACCACCACAGACAAAGAGGGGCCAGAAGCGAGCGAATCCGACCACGCCCACCCACACATACAGTAGCGACGAAGATAAGGCTAGCACTAACGGGACTTCGAAAAAACTACACAGATGTCACTATAGTGGTTGCGAGAAGGTGTATGGTAAAAGTTCACATCTGAAAGCACATTTACGAACTCATACGGGTAAGTAGTCTTATAGCTAAAGTGATAAATAACGCTAACAAATCTTTGACCTA
This sequence comes from Megalonaias nervosa, assembly GCA_016617855.1. NCBI lineage: Eukaryota > Metazoa > Mollusca > Bivalvia > Unionida > Unionidae > Megalonaias > Megalonaias nervosa. The sequence continues at coordinate 1,880 of JAECUM010016190.1, forward strand.
CAAACGTAAACAAAGAATTTTCAGAGCACGTGGTCCGCCAAACAATGCGCTGAGGTTCTACAGTGCACACATAAAAGGGACGATGAAGAAGAAGAGACTGTCAGACTGACTTTAATCAGTAGACAGACGGATGCAGTTGCCATCTTGATGCATTCAGATCTGTTGTCACTGTTTAAAGTTTGCCTTGAATGATCTATTTGCCTTAGAGGTTGAAGACTTGCAGTGTGCTAAGGGCGTTGTCCATGCTAATTAATTTTATTTTACCAATAACTCTTTAAGCAGAGTGTTGTTTAAATATCATAATCGTGAAATGGTTGCAGTTTTAAATAATTACAGTGTTGATAAATCTGTTGTATCTGCACAATTTAGGACAAACTTATTACTGTAAATTATCATTTTATCTTTGTAATTGCAGCAAGGTTTGCATTCACTTCTTACCATTGACAAGGTTGTATCATCCATTAGATATATGTATGCATTTGAATACTGTTATATATTATCTTGTTTATTTACATATTTGCCAACAGATGGCACTGGTGGCTTAGTGTTAGAGTGTCCACCTAGGATGCGGGAGGTCGCGGGTTCAAACACTGACCAAGTCATATCAAAGGCCTATAAAAATGGTATTTGCAGCTGTCGTGCTAGATGCTCAGCAATGATATGACTGAAAATTTGTTAAAGTTACATTACAAATCCAAATCACACATACTTATTTTCCAACAGACATGGTAGAAGTTCAGCCTTGAACAGAACTTGATGTTTGGTATAAATGCTATTAATTAACAAGATTTTTGAAAGGTTTAATGAATGACTTGTTTGATGACAAGTAGATCACTGTGACCCAAATTTAATATCAGACTTGATGAACATTTTTCAATTTGTGGTTTTCAAGGTAAATATGTTATATCTCGGCTTTCAGCAATTGCTCATACATTGTAAATAGGTCCCTACAACCTATATTTGAAATGTGTGTAACAGTTCATAATTTTTTAGTAGCCTTGCCATAGGCAGGTGTAGCCATCACCTGTGAATTCAGTTTAGGTCAGTAATGCTTCAATTTTTGTGAAGCCCATGTCAGTAATGACACATAGTAGTAATTTTTTTCTGCCAGAGGTAGTGTCAATAATGTAAAGTTTTGATTAGATTTTTTATTTGCATACACAGTGAAATCCCTCAATACCAAACCCATAATATGCTGAAACCCCTACAGATTAAAATTTTTATTTGGTCCTTAATTTTTTCTTGTTTAATATTATCTTTTATTACAGAGTAGAACTGAAGCTCGATACTATGAAATCGAAACAAATGTTTTGGTCTCATATTTCAGTTCTATGTTAAAAAGAAGCCCACATAACACAGAAAGTCCTTTCAGACTCAGAAATGAATTTAGTTGTGATCAGTCCTTCAACTGTTGATATTTAATGTCCAGAAATAGCCTGTGGCCATTTATCAAGTCTAACTCAACTGGCATGTGGTGGGTTGTATTATGTACACTTAGCAGATATTGTTGTGGGCTTATTTGCAAGTTAGTCACCTGGATATTTCTCAGTGTCATGTGAGGAAGAAAAACAATACACACAAATATAGATTAGGGCAGACATTAGGCTAATCCAGAACCTTTGCACCTTTTACAATGGCCACTTTTTAAGGTAAATTGTTAATAACCAAATGCATATTGGCCAGTTAAGAATGTTTATCTATTTATTATCTTTTGGTGTTTGATAGAAGTTTTTTTTTTTTAATAAAAAAATTGAAATGCCTCATGGTTGCTTTTAATAATTTGATGATGGAGACTGACATGAGTGATTATGAAGCCAAGTTAATCCATTCTGTAACATACTATAGCCATTGACCTTTTGATTATGGTCCAAGTCTATAGACAAATTGCTTTATCATGATTCTCAATAGATGCCTATTCTTAGGTTTGGAATTTAAATTTGATCAATTCCAACCTATGCGTTTTTATCACACACATTTATTTGGACTGGAGCATGTCTTCATTACCTTTGATTCACCTCTGGATAATTTCCTACTGAGTGAGCCTTGTCCTAAACAAATTTACTGTATATGCCATTAATCGACATTTGCTAGGCTATGTAGGTCAGTATTATTGCAGCTATGTAAAGTCAGTTTGAACGGGTGGAGCTAACAGGTCACTGATGTCACACATAGAGGTGCCTAATTTAATCAAAGTTTGATTGTTTTGAGATTATATTTGATGTTTGTGATAGAGGAAGAGAGAATCAGCTATGAGTTTATTGGGTTAACTTTTGATCAGATATTGTTTGTTTCATTGCCCATCAAATTATAATCAATTCGACAAAACTGGAAAACTCATGAAGCCAGATGTCAAACGTAAGTGGCCAAACTTTAATGGGCCCCTTTCACAATACACGTTTCAGACGAGTTGCCATTTCTGAAATTGATTGCTAAAAGTCAAAATGAGGCTGTCACTGCTGGGTGAATGTTCTTTATATTGACTTGAAAGTGGAGATCAGATTTGGAAAGTCTGAATAATATTGTGACATCATGAACATGTACTTATAATGTTGATAAACAAATATAAGCGTTCAGAATATAAAGATCTATAATACTACCACTACTACTGCCACTACAACTAATAAAAATCATCCTATTCCCCAATATGTTTTATAAAGCAAATAAAAAACAAAGCGTTAAAAGTTCAACATAAAGGGTAGATGAAAAATATCTCATAGAAATTGGTTTTATACTAAAAGTTACTTTTAGAATGTGTTTTTATCTTCTTTTTGCACCAAACTAATTTAAGCAAGTTTTTTTTAAAGTTTTAATAATAGTTGTCAAAACATGTTTAGATGTATATACAGTTTAGCTATCAATGCATGTTTAGAGGTATGTAGTTTAAATAAACTATAACTGAAATAAGTGGAGAAACAATCACTATCCTTGCAGATTCAGAAGGCAGCAGCCCTCACACCACCTCACCCTTTATGTTGAACTTTAATTTGAAATAAAATTTCCCTTAGTCCCATTAGACTAATACCATTTTTATTCTATAGTGAAAACGACTAGTCTCTGACGGACTAGAGTTATTTTCAAACCCCGAAAACATCTACAATGACTGATTTTCAGAATCTTGGATCTAAGTCTGACAATTGTCTAAGCAATTAACTTAGAATAACATTATTCTGTAGTTTTGGTATTTTAATTTAGTAAAAACATTGTATAGCTTTGGTATTGTAATTTAAAAAAACATTTTTCTGTTGTTTTGGAAGTTTAATTTAATAAAATCAATCAATTAAAATAAGATTCTATTGTTTTTTACTGCGATACATACTTTTTCCAGCAAATTATGGTATATATATGCGACACTAGCTGTTCGTCCTCTGATGTTAATTAGATTTAAATTTTTTTAAATTGTTTTACAGTTAAACACTGTAAATCTTTTAAACTATAATTGATATACTTTTCACTTTCCTGACATTTTGATTTTTTGTAATTCTCGCAACAACGGTGCCTCATTTTGAAGTTTTGAGAGTTTGCTAGATAACCAGAGAGCATTATTTTCAGGTATTGTGAAACTGGTCAGTTGTTTTATTGGTGATTTATTTGTTTCAGTTGGTGAAACATTAAAAAATTTGGGAGTTTTAATTATTGTTTCATTCAGTAAGAATTTACTGGACATTATGCTCAGGGGTTTATTTTGTTCTTTGGAATTACTTGAGATTGAAAAATGACATGCCATAATTTTGTTATATTAGATGCATTTGTAAACTGTTGAAATTGAATCGCAATGGATCAATGAAGTACATTTTCTTTTTTTGTCTTAAGTTTCAGAAACTACCTGCCAGTGGTACATAATTAGAAAAAGAAACAGGTGTACAGAAATCAGTAATGACCATGTCAGTCTCACTGTCTGCTTCAGTGTTTCTTAGAAAACACCTGTACAAGTGTTTCTCTTTATTCAACATGAGATAAGTCCAGCTATGAGTTCATGACTGTCAAAGCAAATAACTTCCATTTTCATTTTGGCTCTCAAAATTCAAATGACTCTTCAGTTTTCAGATCTAATGAGTACACTGATTATGGTTTCATATAAAGTGTTTTAGGTGATAAAATGTTTATTTTCTTAACTCGGGGTGGATTTTACTCATACTTGGGATGAATCATTTTGATGCCAAGAAAACATATTCTGCAATATGCTTGCTTGCCCCTTTGCCAATGGAGTCCTGCAACATACAAACTTTGCATTAATCTATTGGTTTCAGTTTTATTTACTTGCTCATCATTCTATGAAACTATCACCTGCTCCATTGACATCAAGTCAAAGTAACGGAAAATTTGCATTGAGGTTTTGTTTAATTTTGCAAATGTTTCCTAAAGCACTAACAGATTTAGTTCATACTGTGAACAAATCATTACGAAGCTAAGACAATTCATTTTGCAACATGCTTACTTAGCCTTTCTATCTTGGTATCAAGGTCACCCATATCGCTTCCATGCTTTTCATTTTGGGCACAATATGCAAGACTGGCCTTCTTATTTGTGACTTTTTGACAGGTAAAGTACTGAAAATTTTACATTACCTTGCAAATGTATTAATTTTCTCTTAAATTTTTATGATATAAAACATTTTTAATTCATAATAGACTTGGAATAGTTTGATGTTCACAGCTTCTGTCATTTTATAGAGGATAAGCAAGAAAAAGTCTATTAATTTGTTCTTTTTTATTATGTGTTTCAGGGGAACGTCCATTTCCTTGTACATGGGCAGGCTGTGGTAAAAGGTTTGCACGATCTGATGAATTAGCTCGTCATATACGTACACATACAGGTTAGTCTCTTCTTAATACACAAATTCAGTTTGTGAAAATCATGAAGTCTGCCCCGGAAGGGGATTGCTACAAATCGTACATGGCACAAACTATACTCTTCAGCCAGTCCTATAGGACAGGTACCTAAATTTTAAATGTTTCATTCTCACATCAAATTAGTTACGGGTCAATGATCTAGTATACTGTCTTCAATAAATTAACAGTTGGAAGATAACTGTCAGTTTTCCATTCAAATATTGCTTGTCAGATCAATGCAGTCATTTACTTGGAACTTGCATAACAGAAAAGAAATTAGATATTTAACTGACAATTTCTTTTATTATCTGGATAATAATCAACATAAATCTGTTACAAAACCATGACACAAACAAGCAGCATTGGCAGCAGCATCTGTACGGTTAAAATGTGTTTAAAATCTGTCCATTTATCATGTACAATCCATCAAGTAACAACTTAAAACATTACTTTAGGAATTTACAAATATTCCCGTGTAAAACATTTTTTTAATATTTTTTTAAGATGTTTGTGACCATTTTGCGATTAGCACAAAACAACAAAAGATACATCATTGTTTCATGTTCAGTTAAATTGGTATTAAAACTTTATTGGGGTAGAAAATGTAATTCATGTAGCAAGGACAGACAAAATTTTATTTCTCTATTTAAAATTCATAAAATATTTGGCAGCCAGAAATTGACAGGTTTGGTGGTGGAAGTAGCTGCACCACATCAGTAGATAATATTTTGTATTCAGCTTCTTCGTTGCCGCTCATTTTGCCAACATTCTTGAAAGATTTGGCCACCAATGGTAATTCTGATGTAATCCAAAAAATGCATTAATTATTTAGTATGGTGGGTCTGTAATGTATCTATACATGTATGTACTTTCAAATATTGATATAGTCCTATATTTATATTCTGTTTCACCACACGGGTGGCCTAGTGGTTAGAGCGTCCGGAAGGTCATGGGTTCGAACCCCAGCTGAGTCATACCAAAGACTTAAAATTGGTACTAACAGCTGCCTCGCTAGGTGCTCAGCATTAGGAGGTTAGTGTTAGGACTGGCCGGCCTGATGTCAGGATAATGTGACTGGGTGGGACATCATGCTACATGTCTGCGGCATGATGCCCCAGTGCTAGACATCACTATAAACTGCCACACTGCAGACATCGTAGCGATATGACTGAAAAATTGTTAAAGCTACGTTTAAAATCCAAATCACACAAAAATCACACACATATTCTGCTTCATTATTTTCATCTACTCATTACTTTGGGGTGGGGGGTGGGGTGATAAATTTTCATGATTTTTTAGTCATGAAGGTCGCTGTAATAAAAATCGCACAGAAATCTCTCCATATTCAATATTTAAAACCAGGATATGACCAGTGTGCATAAAAAGTGACATAAAAAATGTTAAATCTCTATAATTCAATAACTGTACAGTAAATTAATAAATATATTTCAGTTTTAGTCTAAATTAAATTATCTGCTATGACTGTTTATTTGGGCAAGTATACATTATCAAATTCAATGAGCAGCCCTGTTCTTTTGCACTCATAAATCATTTATTGAGTTTTCAGTCCTTACAATTATTTTTATGTATTCTATAACTTATTAACTTCTTACCATCTTGAACTTTCTACAATATAAAATTTGCCATTCAATATTCGCTATCAAAATGCATAATTTTTCTGAAATTCTTTAACTTACATAGTTCACGTCATCGAGTACTGTCCTGGAAATTTGAATGAACAGAGCAGTAATGCATCTTTTTTTTCACTTGAACTTGGTACACCAGCCATTGTTGTGGTGGTTTATACTTTTATTATCTTTGGCAGCAGAGAGCAAGTAAAGGGACACAATTTCAAGATGCACTTACCAAACTGGGCCATATATATATATATATATTTCTTGAATGACTTTGTGATATAAGCAATATATTGTGCATTTCAGGAGAAAAGAAGTTTTGTTGTCCATATTGTGACAAGAAGTTCATGCGAAGTGATCATCTCAACAAACATGCTAGACGGCATCCAGGTTTTGTTCCAGGTTCCCTTAGCAAAAGATCTCGAACTTCAAGTCCTCAGTTTGATCTCCAGAGTGATGGCACCTCTGATCTCTCAAGTCCTCTTACATTCCCATAGATCTGCAATACAGAATGTAGTGATACTATATATAGCATGCATCTGATTACAAACAGGGTATAGTAAGTCTGGTAGGTTGTGTCAGCGGACCACTTGGATATTTTTTTGTTGGTTTTAATGGCAGTTTCAACACATTGGCTATATCATGCAGATGACATTGGAGCTAGGTACCTTTCCCTTGGATACAGCAAGTTCAGTTGTAGGGTTGATGAACCCATGACACTTGTATTATGAGTCTAGCACTCGCGAAACTGAGTTTCTGCCCTTGATCCACTTAGCATCAGAAAATGAACAGTGGAGACATTGATCTACCTGCACTTTATTAACTGTAGAATATGGTACAATCATCTCTAATTAAAAAGTGACCAAGTTCATTTTCAGTGACTTTGTCATAATAATGAATCCGACATTGAAATGATCATGCATTTGAGCTGGATGAGTTATCTTACTTGTCTCATTATTGTCATATGCTTAATTTAATCAGAACCTCTTGTCTCTTTTTGATTTGAGCTAGACAAATTCAACTCTCTGCAAGAGACTCAGAGGTAATCGTAGGGATGCTTCCAGAATTGAAGTTATTTGGCAGATTAATGTCCAGGTAAATACACGAAGAACAGATTATTATAAAGTGATATGCATCGAGTATAACACTCAAAGATATTTGAACACTCAATGAATTACCTGTAATTTTAATTATAATGTTATTCTCGCAACTTTGTAATGAAAGAATTTAAGAAATTATTGCTTAAGTTGCTTTTAGGGATGAAATGTCATCTAGTTATTGTCATGTCAGAGAAGTTAGTGTTGACCTTTTGACAACCAGTCATGAGGGCTGTTCAAAATGGCTAATATTTACATCAAAGGTTTTTTTCTAGTGTGCAATGGAAAAGGCAGAGGATGTTCCAGTTGGCATTTAATTTAAATGTTCTGTCACTCTTGTCTAATCATCGTCTAACTGACAAACATATTGTTAAAATCCAAAAACATTTTCCCATTTTTAAAACTGATTTTTCTTCAAATATGGTGTTTACATTCTAGCATGTGACAGTAACCAGTGATCATTAAAATTCATGAATGATAAGGCCATCATAAAGAACCGTATGTAAAGTTCCAATGTTTGTCTCCAGAATTTGCAGTGAGTACTGGTGCAATGAGAGCTGTCTGTACAGTCCTACCAACTTATATCGACATCACTTATGTCGACAAGCCGCCTATTTCGACAAAAAAGCAAAGTCCCGGTCCCTTGGTCTACTATTACTACCAGAATTGTCATGCTTATGTCGACGTCGAGATAAAAAAGTAAACATACATGTCGACAGAAGCCCTTGGTCTCAGCTTGAACAAATCCTTTGTTTTCTAATCATTTATGTCGACAAGCTGCCAGTTCTGACCCATACTTTGTTCAACAATTAGTTGATCTTGCTGCCAGGCTTTAATTTTCCCGCCTAATCATTTATGTCAGCAAGCGGTCAGTTCCGACCTGTACTTTATTCAACAATTAGTTGATTTTGCCGCCAGGTTTTAATGTTGCGTTCAGATAAAAAAAACTGGCTTTTGTTTGGTCCTATAAAGTTGGCCTCTCGCGGTGACTTAAATAAAAGCAATGAAATCTGATCAGTTCTTGCATTTTCCAAAGTGATCGGTGATTAAAACAAGTTTATTGTGCTGTGAAAGTTTCCTTTTCGACTTTATTTATATTTACGATGGCTACCAACGGCAGTGTAAAACGCAGATTAAGTTTACAGTCTCTGGAAACTAAATATCTGGCTGTTAAGGAGGTTGAGGGTGGGGCATCTCGCAAAGCTGTCTGTGAAACATTTTCTCTTAAACATAACACCCTGTCAGGATGGATGAAAGCTACTTGTTGACAGGTTTTCATTTCCCTGTGAACAGCCCCATTCCCTTGGTAGCCTCAATAAGATGGGAACAGACTGACCAAAATCTAGGCCAATTTAAGTACATGTACTTGAAGCATGTAATAACAACTATGTAACCATGTGCTAATGCCGATATTGAATATCGTAGTGAATTTTTTTCAAATCAGGATGTGACTGATGCAATATTTTATTGTGGATTTTATTACACAAAGGTAACCAAAATGTAATTTGTCAATATACAAGTGTATTTTACACTGGTTTTGTCTTCATGTGCTCAAAATTTCCATTGTTTGTTTTCTCAGAGTGTAATACTACTCACTGACGACAGGTCACCCCTTACTGACGAATTTAACTTTTTTTTCAGACCCCCCCCCCCCACACACTTATCTCGACATCCACCTATGTCGACAATATTTCCTCGGGCCCGAGGATGTCGACATAAATGGGTAGGACTGTACTAAATCCAACCCATATCTGGACTAATTCTTATTGAATGAAGCATAACCCTCTTAACGAGGAAGCCATATTAATCATGACTTTGTTTTTTCCATACATATTAATTCTGATTTTTTTTTCAATTATTGAGAAATTCTAATGTTGAACTTCTAAGAAAAGATTTCCATTATTATTCCATTAAATAGTTTGTTAGTCTGAATAATTTGCTGATCTTTACAAAAATAGTGATATAAAAACTGCCTGGATAAAGAGTTTCACTCTAGTTTTTGTAATGAAATAACAAAATGACCTTTCTCACCAAATTTCCTGTCCATTTCTTGCTGGCTTTGTTTTGTTTTTTCAGCAAAAGAATTAGCCTACTGTTTCAACTATATTGGGGTCATTGTCAGGGGCATCAGTAATCAAAGTATTAATGTCCAAGTGACTTTAATGATGCAAGTTTGAAAATTATATGGATTATCAGAATTAATTCAGAATCTCAGATCTTCATGTTATTGCAATGTACAAACTTCCAAGATTTTTGTGTGCACCAGTTTTGATTAGACAAGGTGTGTCTCTTGGGACAAACTCTGTCCAAAGTTTTCTAAGGGCGACTCCCCTAGTAATAGTATGGTTCCATGGCAACCAGGTGGAATACCCATTTTGTATTTCTTTTCTAGAATAGATGAGCAAATTTTGATAAAACTAGGTGAGAATGTTTCTTTGGAAATTACCAACATTTAATTTTAGAGGCTCCCTTACTAACCAGCTTCAGTAGCAACTAGTTGGAAAACCTGATTTTAACCTTTTCTCCACTTTTGATCATACTTGATAAAAATGTTTGTTAGAACATGCTTTATCACCCCACCCCATCCAATGCGGCTGTCCAAGTGGTACGGTGACTTCCTTTTAACAACCAAGTAGGAAATCAATTTTTCTTTGAACATGCTCTATTAAAATTGTATTTGAAGTAGCTTGCTCCCATGGCAACAGTATAACCTTTTAGCATCCACATGGAAAACATGTTTCAGCAAATGTAGCACCTTGAGCCAGTTTTGATCAGACTTGGTAATAATGTATGTTAGGATATGCTTATTTTATGGGTGACTCCCCTATCAACGGTTTAGCTTCTGTAGCAACCAAATGATAAGCCTATTTTCATCTTCTTCACCAGAATGACTGAGCCATTTTTTGATCTGATTTGACAGTAGTATTTTTTTAGGATCTGCTATTTCAAAAGTATGCCTGGGGTGGTTCTGCTAATAGTGGTGAGACTAATCAACCAGGGGACCCCGAGTGGCCGAGTGGTCTAAAGCACTCTCCGTTATGGATCACTGCCATCTCACCTCTGTTTGCGTGGGTTCGAGTCTCGGATTCGGCCAATGAGGGTATGTGAGAAAGCTTGCCAGTAGCTTCTCGTGGGTCGGTGGTTCTTTCCGGGGTTACTCGGGTTCTTCCTCCACCATTAATACCGGCCGCCATGTATAGCCTATCGTGTGCTGAAAAATGGCGTTAAACCCTACAACAACAACAACAACAACAACAACTAATCAACCAGCTGGAATAGAATAATGTGTACCAGTTGAACAATACTACTAGGTCCAATGTGGGCCTGTTGGTTTCTTTGTCAAGTTAAAATGTATTTTTGCAAATTAGTTGTTGTCCTGGTTTAAATTCTCTTTCCCAGCATCCTCTTGCTCAAGTCAAAATTTTTTATGCTCAAATCCATTCAGTGCAAAAATGGGTTTTAGTATTGTAAGTAATACAGTTCCAAAATTGACTTACTTGGTTTGATTTCCATGTTTGTTATAGCCAGGTTTGTCAGGAGTGTAACTGTTTACCACATCTGATAGTTAAGTACTACATTTAGTAGACTGGTTACCTACACTATTAATGCAAATGTTGAGAGAGGTAACTGGCTGTACTACTCATCTAGTCACATATGAGTATGGCAGTTTCAGTGCATTATTACTTTGACATTGACTCATATGTTGTTTGATAATTCAGTTATGCACATTTTATTTATTAGCAGTGTGTGTCAATAATCTAGTAAATAACAGTGGAACTGTTTGTGTGTTTTTTTAGATGGCAGATTACATTCAGTTTTTATTTTGTTGTTTGGCAGTGGGCAAGCAGTGCTATAAACAGTAGACGTGAACATGTGACAGTTGAACTTTAGATTATTGTCCATAGTTATTTCATCATTATATGGGTCTTTTTTATGTTTACTTAGTTGAAGTTAGTCTTATTTCTTTAATCTGCTCTTCTTTTGTTGAGATTTTTTGGTCTAGTTTTATATTTTTCATTTCCATATGTGTCAGGAGAATGTTTACTGCATGAAAATATGTGTAGTACACAAATTTCATGAATGAATACACAGGTCAAGAACCATGTTTCTAAACAATATTATCAAGGAAATATTATCTAATTTTATTTTTGCACTGTATCCATTTCTTTTGATAGTGTACATCGGTTTTCTGTCTTAAAACAGTTGCATTGTTTGAAGGTTAAGACCCCAAATGTTGCAGCAATATTTCTAAAATTGCATTATATACAGGAAAGATGATGTTTTTTGAGTGTTCATTTGATACAAGTTAAATAACATTATATGCTGCATTATTCAACAAGTGTAATTAATTTCAGATAAAATGAAAATGAGTGTAACATTCTATTTATTACATAATGTTAATGAATTTGCATTATTCAGTTGCTATGTGATGTTACACTGCAGTGTTGTGAACAACCTCTATGATATGATATCATAACAAAGGTGATTATTATGTGATAAATATAGATACTTGCAGAGACCAGATGATTCTATTAGATACTGTTTTCTGTATACCTGTCAGTTTTGTTCATTTGTAACCCCATCAGATATGTGCCATACTTTCACCCAAAACACAGTGTTGATGCTAAACAATACCTACAACAGGTTACAGTACTTTATAATTTTTGTGGATGTATTTTTATGTTAATATATTAAAATGCTTGTTTATGGAGTTTTATCTCATTAAGAGAAGATTAGACCATTTATTTCAATTACTGAATACATATACATGCATTTAGTTTTCTATAAAAAAAAACAGTAAATGCATATACCCATCTATAAGTCCAGTCCAAGTGCAGACAACACAGACTCTGATCTCCTGTCACATAATGCACTGGTAGATCAGGTTCTGTGTTGCTTGTTCTCTTGATTGCACATACCCAATTGCAGATTTGGGTCTGTGCAATTGCATTCAACTTATAAGGGAGTGTATATATATATATATATATATATATATATATATATATATATATATATATATATATATATATATATATATATATATATACGTATTCTAACATGAAATTTCCATGCCATTGTTTATGAATGATCACAGCAATTATATCACAGAATATAATTCACAGGGAATTGTGTGCATCATATTGCTTGTATCATGTGCCATTAACTTACTTGTACATATCTTTGTTGTATAGAGTTTTAAATTATTTAAGTAATCCAAAATTCATTAGAACCTGTATTGAAAGACCACTGTTACAAGAGAACAGATTCTGAAGACAGTGATTTATTGATTATATAGTGTTATGATGTGTCTTGAGAGTCTGTTATTTGGTGGCAGAATGGTTGGTCTTTCATGACAGGTTCTACTGTAAATCATCTGTTCAAAGGAGTGTGTAGTGCAAGCATTTTTACAGTAATACATGTATAGTGCTCATACAATATATGTCCCAACATTTATAAAGTAATATAGTGCTCATACGATAATGTCCCGCACATTTACATTTTTTCTTTTTATATTCATGGATTGATTGGTGGTATATTGTGACTATTTCTTGAATTTTGTGAAAATGGCAAAATAATTTTTTTCTTATATTTACGTGTAACATGAGGTACAGTATTTACATTTATTACATACCCATTTAAGCTGACATGCTTGATCTTGCATTCGATGTAGTACAGCTCTTCATTCAGAATGCTCAACTGGAAATATTTAGGTGTTTCAGTGTCTGCATCAGGGTACACAGAATTGAACTGTTAAATCCTCATATGGTTCAAGTTTCATTCATACTGTATAAAGAAATATATTGAACACCTATAGGTGAATCTAATAAATACAAATCTACATTCATGTTTTCTTCTAAGTCCCGGGAAGGACTTGTTTGATATTATACAAAATACATGTTTGGGTTGACATGTTTCATTTGCCATACAAATACATGTTGGGCTGACTTATTTGATATGCCATACAAATACATGCCAGCCTGACTTGTTTGATATGCCATACAAATACATGTTGGCATGACTTGTCTGATATCCTATTCAGATACATGTTGGCATGGCTTGTTTGATATGCCATACAGGTACATACTGGCCTGACTTGTTTGATATGCCATACAAATACATGTTGGCCAGACTGTCATATGGAACTCATTAACTCCTCTGACAGACACAGAAACAAAACATGTATGTAGTTTTGTGTCAGTATAACACTCACTCATATATTTACAGCATAATCTCATATTTGATGTCAGATAATGCATCTGCAGATCAGTGTCTATGCTGATTGCCCCAGATCATAGAACAAGAATAGGCCCTAAGCTGCCAGTACATTATATGATAGTAGGTATATACTGTTTACAGAAGTGTTTTGTATGAAAAAAGCAGTACAGTTAATGGCCTTAGATGCTGTACGCCGACTGACTTCAAGATCCACCTAACTCTTCATGTTAAAGGTTCCAAATTCATGTGCTTTAATTGTAGAGTTGTGAATTAGAATTTGCGTACATTCAGATTACATTGATTGCCGTATTTAAAACTGTACCCAGCTGCTGACATCATAAAGCCAGGTCTGTTCCATAATGACCTAGTAGGTCATTGGTTGGTTGTTTTTTAATGGCTCTTTATTTGGGTATATTATTTTGATGTAATTGGAGATAAGTGCCTTTCTCAAGGACTCATTCATACAGTTGACCCAGGCTAACCCACAACCATCAGAGCTACTGCAACTTGTGGCAAGTTGGGATTGGTACTGTTTGCAAAACAAACAACATACACCCCGACTGCTTTTGTTTTAAACCATTAATTGACAACTGGAGTATTAAATATTTCTCCACTCTTTGTAATTTACTATGAATATATCGATACATTCTTTTGATTGGTTAGATTATTTTGAGTTAGACTTGAGAGTCAGTTATACTTTGATGACAGAGGAGCCTGATCTGTTTCGCTTGCAGAACCATGAGAATTGATATTAACTATAATATACTGTATATATTCACCATAATATGCCATATATAATGACTATAATATACCATATAAAATCACCATAATATACCATACATATTTGCTTATAAGTTTAGTCTAACTGCAAGCAAGATGGACCCTGATCTACATTGCATAATGCCCTGGCAGATCTAGTCTATGCTGTGCTACTGATTATTCCTAACAAAATGTGATGGCAAATCTGGGTCAGTGCAAAATTTGCAGTTTGACTCAACATTTAGGCAACATTTTATGGTAGTTCTAAATCAAAATATAGCAATATACCTATATTTCAACAATTGTTATGATTAATTGCAATGTACCTGTATTTTAACAATTCTCATGAGTAATTGCATGAAAGTTGAACAACTGTACACAAGTACCATGTGAAATTGCATTACAGCAAGACCTAACAGAGACTTTTCTTTACTGAGCTATGAAGATTAATACTTGAATTAGTGTTTTCACAGGTCTATCAATTTGCCTTCTTGCCTTTGTATATACTTTACTATGTAGACCCTATAAAACGTAGAAACATTACCACAAATTGCTAAAACCATTTCCCATTTCAGCAATTACGAAGATTCTGTTGTTTTTTTTAATACAAAACATAATACAAATCCATTATATAAGCAATGTACGTCTTACCGCATTTCATTTGTTCATCCTAATTACCAGCAGTTTTTCTTCTGTACTTTTTGTACCTGATGATGATAATGTTTTACCAGTGACATTTAGTTTGATATCAAAGAAATACCAGTACTTAAAGTTTCACCTTCCTGTTTTTATGATAAAGTTTACAAAATTGGTATATAGTGTTATATCTGCAAACCCCTTGTAGTATTTTTGAGATTCCAAACTGAGTTCTGGAGAAACTGATCAATAATGTACAAAAGCTCTTATCTGGATTCCTTTTTCCTGTTCAAGCTTGTTTGATATTGGCATATATTAATAACCATATTGTGACTATATACTGAACCATAAATCATTAACAGTAACTCATTGTGTCACATTTCTAGGCATGGTCAGCTGGGTTGGACTTGTATCCTCATGAGTGTCACTGAAAAGTAGAGCATCTGTTGGTCATTTTTATGGCCTAACAGTGGTTAGTCTTAATGTGCCTTAGTTCATTTGGCTATTATGATAATGTACATTGGTTTATTTGGCTGATAATGTACATTAGTTTATTTGGCTATCATGATAATGTACCTTGGTTTATTTGGCTGATAATATACATTAGTTCATTTGGCTATTATGATAATGTGCATTGGTTTATTTGGCTATTATGATAATGTACATTAGTTTATTTTGGCTGATAATGTACATTAGTTTATTTGGCTATTATGATAATGTACATTAGTTCATTTTGCTATTTTGATAATGTACATTAGTTCATTTGGTTGATAATATATTTTAGTTCATTTGGCTATTATGATAATGTACATTATGTAGTTTATTTGGCTATTATGATAATGTACATTAGTTTATTTGGCTGTAATGATAATGTACATTGGTTTATTTGGCTATTATGATAATGTACATTAGTTCATTGGGCTATTATGATAATGTTCAGTAGTTCATTTAGGCTAAGTAACCAAAGATTCTACAGCAAAATACAAGTTTTAGAATAGATGAGTAATATTTCTTTTTTGAAAGAAATGCAGAGGTGCTTGTCTGTTTTCCAGTACTGTTTTCAAACATATCATTGCACTGTTTTTCTAGCTGTCTCCCTATATATGAATTTTTGTGCAAACTTTTATGGTTCTATTAATATTTGTTTAAGATAATTCTTTGGACAGTGCCTTCTGTTGTAACCTTATCATTAGAGTCTTATATATTTTATTATAAATCATCATAATAGCATACAATTTTAGCATTGAAACACTCAGTGTCATTACAACAAATTAAGGTGATGGTTAATTAGTGTTCCCATGTTAATGAATCTCAATACAAAAATATTTTAAATGAGGGTGACTCAGTCAAAATCTCACAATTGTTATTTGGCAATGTTCTTTGAGTGTGTTATTGAACTACTGTGTTTTTTTGGTAATTTAATAGAAATGTCACAAATGAGGTTATCTTTAAAAGATGTCTTGCAATGTCTTTACCAGTTTAAATTTTAATTGTAAATATGTCCATGTTGTCACGTTATATTGATACATGTATTACATATGTTCTAGAATGTAAGGATTAACTTGATTGGTCAGTTATAATAACACTGGTGCAACATTGCTTCATGTGAGTTGGAAACAATAAACACCAACGTGTGAACTCAACTAAGTACTGTATATAATTGCTTATAAGTCAAGTCCAACTGCAAACATAAACCCTGATCTGCCATCACATAATGTACCAGCAGATCAGAATCTGTGTCGTTTATGTTTGTTCCACAGATTACTCCCTACAAACTGCATAGACCGTATCTGTCAGGGTATTATGCAACAGTAGACCTGGATCTGTGCAGTTTGCAGTTGGACCAACTTTTAGCTGAGTGAATACAGTACAAGGAGTATATATTCATGTTGTGTGTTGTATTCTTTGTTTTATTACAGTTTCTTCACATGATAAACTTTTATCTATAATATGTACATAAAGAGTTTAAGGGCATGTCAGCACAATAGTGGCTACATGGTGGTGATTAAAGGTACAGTTTAAAAAAATGTTAATATAAACAATTGCAGAAAAAACATTAGGAAAATAAACCCTTCCAAATAAATGTAAACATGAATTACTAAAAGAACAAAGGATATCTATGAATATAGTTTGCATTTTGTACATTTATCTCTCGAATAGATCATGATTATTTAAAAATATTAAATATGTGACATAAAGAGTGTGTTACTAAGTTAAAACATAGTGCATACACTGCTGTTTGTTTTTATGACAAGGTTTATACAGTGTTTACCAATGGCCCATGGTAACCTAGACAACAGGAATGTTACACTAGTCATGTGAATGTTAACCAATCAAATTGCAAAACAGCCTGAAGTTTCAGATGTTTGTCCATATTACTTTTTGATAGTAATGTTGCATGATTGTTGAGGAAAAGTGGTTTACATCGGAATCAATGTGCTGATTTTTTTCATATTTAGAATAGTGGCCATATTCCTACATTCAGTTTTTTTCCATTTGCTTGTACATGACATGTAGTAAATCATTTATTTGATACCATTCATTATTTTAAAAAATCACACAGAAAATTTTAGGTGACAAAATTTTAGCCAGACATCAGTCAGTCAGTCAGTCATTTACCTTATTGACCAAGTAACCAGTAAGTGCCTATAATTATAATGTTAATTACTGTAGTTCAATGGAAGATTGTTCTGTTTAGTTGATTGCCTCTCTCAGAGCTAACATTTGAAATTGACAATAGTCTTTCAGCTGCCTCATCATGATATAATATGATCATAGGATACTCTCTCTCAATCAATAGCTTTCCTTGACAAAAAGTTTCATTACTTGTTAAGGTTGTATGGAGCATTCATTGTACCAAATTGCATCTTTCCTTCACACTAAATTTCATATTCAGGAAGATTAACATACAATTTTACTTGTTCAGCAAAGGTATTTTTTTTTAGTGTAAATTCATGGAATTACAACATTAGTGTCACAATAATTAAACAAATTGAATCATACAGTACTCCATCACTATTTCAATATGTATTCAATTTGAACTGTGCAGTGCACCATCATGATTTCAATACATAATTGAATTGTACAGTAAGTACTCCATCGCTAATTCAGTACATATTGAACCGTACAGTACTCCATCACTATTTCATTACATATTCAAATTGAACTGTCCACAACTATATCAATACATAATCAGTTTGAACTGTACATTATTCCATCACTATTTCAGTACATATTAAAATTGATCTGTACAATGCTCCATCACTATTTCAATACATGATCAAATTGAACTGTACATTGCTTAACAACTATTTCAATACATAATCAGTTTGAACTGTACAGTATTCCATTACTGTTTCAGTACATATTAAAATTGAACTGTACAGTACTTCATCATTATAATGCTGTTCATGGGAATCATAACTGTTGGACACCACATGAAAGCAAAGTTTTATTTAATATTACTCAATTAATAAAATGAGAACTCAGACTGTACCTGCTTGTAAAAGAAACTTCTGTTTAATAAGGTGCCTTATCACATAGTCGGTACACTTTGCCAATAGTGTGTGTAGTTTAATATTTTTGATATTATAAGATGTGAACGTATCACTTAATGTGATTCTGATTGGTCCAAATAGGTCCATGAAATTATTGTGCAGTATTCTCTTTACTGATTGGCTGTGATCGTAGGAAAACTTTTTTTTAACCACACCTTCTGGAATGTTTTGCTTTGAATGAACATTTTGGCAGCCATTTTTCAACTCGACTCGCGAGAGGTAATTGAGGAAAAATTATCTCGGCTGTCTGAATATGGATACATTACCCCAACAGGGGTTTGTTAAGTCATGTACAACAGTATCATCATAAGAAAAATGGCGTAAAACTACAAGACAAGAACAACAATAAGAAGTAAAACTAAGGGTATTGCTTATTTGATAGTGGGTGGGGGAGGGGGCGGTATATCTGTAACATAGATATAGAATTCACCCTACATACAAGCGTGGTTTAGATGTTAACTTACAGAAGTAAATAAACTCATATCTGTTCACAGAAGAATGTGGACATAAATAGGTCTCCCATCTGACAGAACTTTATCCAACCACAGCATATTCACGCAGTATATATGGGAAGCAAATCTGACTCAAAAATAAATTTGTTTACGTTTTCTGTACAGCCTATTGTTCCAAATCAAATACTGCAAATATCCGGTAACAAATGCATTACAGTAAATATGGAAATTTCTGCATCCATTAATCGTATTTCACATGAAAATCGCAACAATGTAATGATTGGTTCTGAAATTGACATTTTAGGGTAAACATGTACTCTAGGCCTACTGTGTACTGTATCAAACAATGTGGCATCACATCGCATTGATCATTCTGTTTTTAAAAATGGTTTTGTTGTTATACAAAGTTATGTTTATTCAGATGGAAGCTTTTTCTTTGATTTATATTTTGTACAAAAGTACAATCTACTTTTACTAATTCAACTTTGGTTGGGACTATATTTTATGCACAACAAATGAAAGGTGCATTGCCTGTCAGAATGAACAAAATTATTGGTTCTTCTTTTTATCTAAATAATTTCCACTGAAATAAAAACTATGTGATAAAAAGAATCTCAAATGGGTAATGATTTAATATTAAATTTATGAAACTTGTTCAATAATGTCCAGCTTTTGCTCGCCAAGGCAAAAGCTGTAATTATTCAACTCGTTTCATAAATTCAATATTAAATCATTAACCATTTGAGATCCTCTATTTACGCTGAGGGAGTACAGTATACTGAATTGTTAATTGGTGGAAAGAAAATAAAGTAGCATTCCATTTAATATTGGTGGTTCAAGTTTTATTTGTACTAGTGTCAGAATTTTGTCATAATTGTTATGTTATCATCAACAATATATTTGTATATACCATATATACTTGCATATATGTACTTACTGTATTAAGCCATATACACAGTATATAATTGTTTATAAAATTAGCCCAACTGCAAACAATATTGAACTTGATCTGCTGTTGCATAATGTGCCAGGAGATTAGGGTCATGTTTGTTTGTTCTACTGATTGCTCCTAATAAACTGCATGGAACCAAATCTGCTGGTGCGCATATGATAAAAGATCTGGGTTGGTGCAGTATGGAGTTTGACTCAACTTGTAAGCAAGTATATATGGCAAGTGCACTTAGCTGTGAACAATGCAGAACCAGAATCACCTAGACTTTTAATTTGCAGGCAGATGAAGGTATATGTTAAAATCAAAGTAGAAATAATAATGTAGACCCTGATCTACACTTTCTATATTGTTGCTGTTCAGATTGGAGCATTTTATAGATGGGCAAATACAGTACATAATTTTTCTTATTGTCCTACTGTATGTACTTGCTTATAAGTCAAGTCCAAATGAAAACTGCACAGAACCAGATCTGCTGTCTCATAATGCACCGGCAGATCTGGGTCTGTGCAGTTTGTTAGAGTAACCAGTAGAAAAAAGCACAGACCTTGATCTGCAGGCGCATTATGCTATGGCACATCAGGATCTTTGTTGTTTACGGATTGACTCGACTCATGAGCATGCATGGAAGATATATATACATGTATTATGGTTGGATTCAGTACAACTGCAGTACCAACTGAATAAGTTTTCAATATAAACTTGCCCTACATTTTCCAATTCCATAATCATGAATTGTGACTAAATTTCAGTCATTTAAAAAAAAAGCATATTGATGCATGTCATCATTGTGTTGAGGCTGTGCAATCATTTTCTACTGTGCAGTTGAAAAACGTCTGGTAAAATCATACTTTATTGAGCACATTGTCCCGTATTTTCCATTGTTTATCAAATTCTAGATTGTAATTTCATTATCTTTCTTCATATTTTAATTCTATCACTGTTATATACCATATATTATCATATATAATGCACACACAGCTGCAAATAGCACAAGTCCAGATCTGACAGTATATATGGTGTTGACTTGACATCACAAGTGCTGTGAACAGTGTCCGATATTAGCCAGCACATTATGTGATGGCATTTTTGGATCTGTACAATCTTTAGTTTTGTGCACATTATAATCTTATGAGTTGGCATGGTACTACATGTAGATTAGACTTGTGCATTTGTGTGATAAGAGATTCCAGTGTTCATGTGATTGTATTTCATCTGTAGATATTACCATTGTTGAATGTCCCATTATTTTAATAAAGGTTGTATTGTAATCAAATTCAGATTTCTTTTGCATTCATTTATTCACATATATTGTACAAGAAGTTCTTACTGCCTGTATCAGGTACTCTCCATGAACATGTTGGCGTGATGTGAAATTTGTACTTAAGTTAACTAGAAGATACCATCAAGTTTTAATGCACATAAACACTGACTTTAACGCATGCACAAATTTAATAGAAGTATCCAGCTATCTATATTTTAACATGGGGGATATTGTGTACATCCATATGTTAACATATCTCCATCTAAACCACTGAGAATTTAATTAACTTGGTATTTACGTAAATTTCCAAATTGTATCCATACGCATGAGGGTTACTGCATGTGTTTGTGTGTGGGTTCCTTCTCATGTGTCCCTTGAAAGGAGTTAAACACATCAAAAATATCCAATTTCTTGGGGACACTGGTGGCAGAGTGGTCTATAGTGCTCACCTTTACTAATCACTAGCCGTGTGGGTTTGAGTCTTGGTAATGGTCAATGCAGGTATGTGAGAAAGCTTGCCAGTAGCCTTTCCATGGGTCAGTGGTTCTTACCGGGTTCTTCCACCACCAATTATACTGGTTGCCATGTGTAGTTTATTATATGCTGAGAAAGCAAACTTTCTAGTTAATTAATTTTCTCCTAGATTATTTACCAAGTCACATTAACATTAGGAATATAAGCCCTACTACATCCCGAGTCCAGCCCTCCCCAAGATGAAAATTCATCTTTTCTGTTTATTATATATACCGGCATATATATATATATATATATATATAGAGAGAGAGAGAGAGAGAGAGAGAGAGAGAGAGAGAGAGAGAGAGAGAGAAATAACTCTTGTCCATTACCTCCCATTGCACACTACAGGTGGTGCAAGTTTAAGGTGAGCAGAACATCATGTAACGTAATGCACATATTGTGAGGAGGATGGACAATATTAAAGTAATGTGATGATCAGGCAAGTATTCTTGGAGAAACAATTTACTAAAATATTTGCTTTCTCCTTCAAATACTTTCCTCGATCACATTAATGTTAAGAAAATAGGTAATAGGCTGAGGAATGTTGAGCATCCAATCTATACTCTAGGCAACCTCTGAGGGAAGAATATTGGGTTCTTCTTATGAGGGTTAACCAACTCTCCTAATTGCAAGTAGCACAACCGGAGACAATGTGGTATACACCTGGAAAGAAGAAATATAAATTTCCAGGTGAATCCAGTGAAAGCTGCATAGGGTGCTCACCTATACATTGTTGTGATGATGTTAACTGGATCTGGCAGCCGCTTGTGTGACTGAGTCTACCAGATCCAGAGTTTGTTAATATGGAGCCAAAGTCTCATAGATGAAACTGAAGCACTTAATGATGTCTTTGACAGAGAATTGTTTGTCAAGTTGAGGCTTGCAGAGATCAGATTGATCTCGTGAGCAGAGATGTTCATGAGGCAACTCTGTTCTAGTGATATGTCAGAGTATGCCGTTCATATTACCCACTAAAACATGATGAGATGACTTGAGAGGTTATATCCTGTTTACCATGATTAACTGACATAAAGAAGTAGCTCTGAGCTCCCAAAACTGCATCAGACCACTGCAGATAAAGTCTGAGCAAACGTATCGGGTCCTGTTTGCAAGTCTCTTGGGATATGTCAAAACAGGAAAGTGGTTGTACAATGACTTTTTGAATGCCCAATGATGGCAACTAATTCCTGGCGAAAAAATCGGGTTGCTTCATAAGGACCACCAAGCCATCAAACTAAAGGTAGGATAGGTCAACAGAGAGGGCATGGAATTCACTGACATGCCGAAAAGAACACTATCAGAAAACAGGTTTTATTTTAAAGGAGCTTCAACGAGGTCCTGGTTAAATACTCAAACTTGCTTGAATTTAGTTAAGTTAGAACCCACAAAAGATTCCAATTAGGAAACAAAGTGAGTGATTTAGGCAATTTAAGTCTAGATGGAGAACAAATCAAACAGGACTTTGTTATGACCAATCTCCTCCCTGCCATGATGACGGAGTGTCCGATATCACAGAATGATAGTTATTAATAGTTATCGAAGCCATCTTTTCTCCTCGAACAGCCAAAGAAAAGAGTTAGCTACTGGGACACAGGCACTCAAAGGGACGAATGTTTTTTTTTGTTTTTTTTTACTTTGCACCAGTCCCTGAAAAGGTGCCACTCCCCTTCGTATGCCTATAAAATGGAGGGCCTTCCAGTTCGTGCAATTCTTTCGACGACTGAAGGGCTAAATTGATTTTTGCTGCAAGTCTGTCCTCACAAGAGCCACGTGTGAAGACGACGACGCTGTGGGCAAGAAAGGAAGACGTGGGGCCCATGTTGTTTGAGAAATTCGATCTGGACAGGATCTTTTTGGGTAGATCTATCGCTAGATGGAGAAGATAGTTCATCCAGGATTTGTCCCAGTGTAAAGGCCAATTATAACCAATCTGCACTTCTGGCCCCTCAATTTCTGTATAAGCATTGGAACTTAGATCGTTGGGAGGGGGGTAGGAAAAGGCCCACAGATCCTGTCAACTTAGAAAATAAGCGTCGCCAGACTTCTGGCACTGGGGAAACGAAGGTGGACAGATTGTGATTCCACCTGGCTGATAAAACTGATGAAAGACCAACGGATGGAGGGACCATTCTGTATGTACGAATAATATGCTCTCTCCTTGACAGAGAATTTGCCACGACACTTAGTCTGCTGGGAATATGTATGATCTGGATGTCAATGTTGCGTTGTGAGCACTAAAGACGGAATGACCAGGCCAGAATGTAGAGTTCAGCTGATTTGGTATCACCTTGTTTGAGCATGTACGTCACCACCGCCGAGTTTCTTGACCTGATGAGTTCCATCTCATTATGAAGATGGTTGCTCCAAAAATGAACGGCTTTAATGATAGCTTTCATCTCCAGGAGATTGATTTGGAACACTGTGTCCTCCGGACCCCACTAGTCGTTCTAGAGTTGGGTGATTTGGCAACGCCAAGTTGTTAGATATGATGAGCTCCATCTCGTTTTGAAAATGCTCACTCCAAACAAAAGGCTTCGGTCGTTGACGTCAGGTAAAAGATGGGCTAATAAACCACAGGTGTTTGTTTGTACACACGGTCACATCCGGGGGTGGCTGTTCCAGAAGTTTTCCTGTCATCAGTCAACCTTGATTGTGTCACTGATCTAGGAATGATACTATCTCACTCGTTACATGATCATGTAATCAAGCCGAATGGACGCCCTTGAGGTAGCAAGGTCATCTGCACAGGGCGCATGTATAGGTAGCCTAACGAGATAAGATGCGAGGTTCCAAAAACAATCTGAGGATGTTGCAAAAGCTCAGTGGTTGTATTCCATTTTGTGTTGGAAATGGCTTCTGCGAGGATGATGATTCGGATCATCCCATAACAGGGACGACGTACCAGGTTGCAGTGGGGAGAAAATCTATGCCCAGATGGAAGAACTGATGGGACGGACAAAGTTGGGACCTCCCAATTGATCAGAAAACATAGACCATGATAAAGGGAAATGAGATCGTTCTTTCCTTTGACTAGAATGGAAATGATCATACGTTTCTCGAGGATGTAGTCCAAACACGCTTCCTTGGATATAGATGGAGTTTATTGGAACAGGGGTACGATACAGTGGAGTAGTTTCATATCGGCCCAATGATTTATGTTCAAGCCGGGAGATAGCTTGAAACTGATAACAATTTCTGATAACAATTTCCTCGGTATGTAAACCGCTGCAATTTCCGTAAGGACGGATGGACAGGAACGTGCAAATATGCGTCTGTAAGATCGAGGCAAATGGCAAATTCGTTCGGATGGATAGAGAAGACTGATTTTTCTGTCTCCATTTTGAATGCCATCGGCCGTCCTATCCATGAAAGGCTTGGAGGAAAATCCAGAGGTTGTGGATTCCGAACAATCTCCACCACCTGCTTCTCGATGAGCATCCAGATTTCTTTCACCAAAGTGTGTCCTGTACCGAGTCAGACGGTGCTTCCGTCAGTAATGGATGGGACGAAAGGTGAGGAATTTGATAAAACGAGAACCGAAGCCCCTCTGAGCAAATTTGGATCGCCCACTCGCATCGCGGAAACATTCGCGAAGAGACCGATACAACGCTGTTTGAAAAACAATCAAGATTGGCCGCCTACTCAGTAGTTGTCTGCAGGCAGGTCGGAGACACGAGTCAAGAGCGAAAGAGCTGAAGTGTGGGGGTAGAGAAATTTCTGTTTCCTATCCCTTTGATACTAATGCCACCGCAGACTGACCAGCAGATTGTCTTCATGCTCAGGATTGGGATCTCAGCTGACTACTGGGTTGAACAGCGAACGATCCCATATCTCCTTGTCTCCGGTCATCATGTCACTGAGGGTGAATCAGAGAAGGTGTATAAAGCAATGGTTGCTGCGCAGATAGATGGAGGGGCATTTCTTGGGCTGCCTGTCTCTGCAGTTCTATCTTGCCACCGAACATCAGAGGCGATACAAATGGGTGAGGGCGGGATGTACACTGCCGGCCTAGTCTGCAAACCTGAAAAATCGTTAGAAACGCCAAGCCCAACAACGAAGACGGGGGCACTATATACTGAAGGAGCTTTGAAGTGGTGTGCAGAATGTATTTATCCATCGCACAGAAGCAGGCGAAGTCAGATTGACCGCAGCGTAGTTCTTGTTTAACGCCGGCAGATCTGTGATGAAGACATCGGAATGGGTCTTACATCAGCGTTATTGCTTACACTCAGTCACTCTGTGAGATGTGAGCATGAACTATCATCAGATTTAAATTCACGTTCAATGTGTGGGTCGCTCTGGTCATAATCAAGATCGATATCCATATAATACATTCCCGGACGAAGTGTGACCGTCGTCTCTAATACTGTCATGATCCGTCCAAGAGGATAAACAGTGAGTAAAAATCTAGTCGTATCCGCATGAAATAATAGTTGTACAGGCTCCACGATAATGTAAACGTTCCATGGCTCCAACTTGACGAGGGATAGGACCATATCTAATGAAAGACATAGAGTCACTGAACGGTATGGATCTAAAGCTGTACAGATATACGGTATGGTCAGCAGTTGATCCGGCATCAAACTGAGGTGTGACCTGAAGGCATGAATCGAAAGCTGAAAGTCTGGACGGTATGGTCGTCAGCCGATCTAAACAGAGGTGCGGCGAAACGGCTCATTCAAGTCATTTAAATCTATGCGCCCGGACTTACTGTCTCCAAAACCATGCTCAGACATGCGGGGGTAGTTATTCCACTTGGTCTGTCTAGAATTTGACGGAAACTGCCATAAAGTGTCGAAATTTTTGCCCAAAAGGGAGGAAGACGGAAGGTCATAGAAATCGTCATTCAAGTCATTTATAAACTCCATGACATGCACCCGGCCTTATAGACCCAAACGACATGCGCGGGGAGGGGGGGGGCTCTTACGCCACTTGGTCTGCCTTGAATTGGGTGCAAACACCTCAAAGTATCAAAATTATGCATCTGTAACAACTTTCCTGACAACACTGGGACCAAAAACATCAGTACTCTCGGTCCTTTGATTTCGTATATTCAAAACATTAGCGCTGTCATTTGATTTCACACATCGTTGCCCTTTCGTAGGGTTTAATTCAGAACTCTTGACCATGTATTCTCCGACCAAATGGCACACATGCTGCACGTACCCGACGATGTACACTTTTACATGCGAGACGAGTCATGGGAGTTCTAGCTGGCTTGCAATCTTGCGATTTGAATTTTAACGTAGCTTTAACAAATTTTCAGTCATATCTCTACGATGTCTAGTATTCAGTCATAATCTATACGATGTCTGCACTGTGGCAGTTTATAGTGATATCTAGCACTGGGACATCATGTTGCAGACATGTAGCATGATGTCCCACCCAGTCACATTATCCTGACATCAGGCTGACCAGTCCTAACACTAACCTTTTAATGCTGAGCGCCAAGCGAGGCAGCCGTTAGTACCATTTTTAGAAGTCTTTGGTATGACTCGGCCGGGGTTCATGTGTGATTGTGTGGTTGTGTGTGTAGTGTGTGTGTGTGTGTGTGTGTGTGTGTGTGTGTGTGTGTGTGTGTGTGTGTGTGTGTGTGTGTGTGTGTGTGTGTGTGTGTGTGAGAGAGAGAGAGAGATTTGGATTTTTAACGCAGCTTTAACAATTTTGCTGTCATATCGCTATTATGTATGCAGTGTGGCACTTTATAGTGATGTTTAGCACTGGGGGCATCATGCCGCGGACCTGTACCATGATGTCCCATCCAGTCACATTATCCTGACACCAGTCCTAACTAACACTAACCTCTAAATGCTGAGCGCCTAGCGAGCCAGATGTTAGTTCCATTTTTATAAGTCTTTGCTATGAATCGGCCGGGGTTCGAACCCGTGAGATCTCGCATCCAAAGAAAGAAGAGAGAGAGAGAGAGAGAGAGAGAGAGATATGCGCAATTATCTACGTTTTAAAAATGTTGAAAACACCCGCTATTCTATGGGTGATAAATAAGTAGACAGTGTGCGTAAATAACTTCAGCACGTTCTAATACAATGTAGCCGTGTAGAGCCATGCCGTCAGAGAACGCAGAAACTGTCTGCATATTTAAAAAAATTATGGTCCAAATTGAAAACAATAACGTATACCACCTGTAGAATAATCCTTAAATAGATCCGAAAATAACAAAATCTTCAATGGAGTGGTCTGAAAATAGTACCAATATCCACTTTGTTTCGGAAGGCGACGTGAACGACATCTATGATCATGTCATTTCACAAATGAAAGCTAAAATTGGCGCCACCTGTAGGTGGCAAGAGGAGGTAACGGACAAATCTTATTGCTCTTTCTCTATATATTACAGACACAAAAGAAGAATTTTCTTCTTTGGGATGGCTGAATTCGGAAGGTACGAGGGCTTATATTTCTAACGTTAACGTCATCGGGGGAATGTATTCGACGGATTAATGGTGTAAACCCAAAACAACAACAAAAGTATTCAGTTTTGTTTTGCAAGTTTGACGAATCTTGATATATACTGTCAGAGCATGACATCACGACGGGCTGTACGTTGCAATCCGTGGGCCGCGATCCAGCAGGTGGTGTAAGCAGTTTAATTGTAAGATGGAGATCCAGCAGAGTTATTCAAGTTGAAGTTTGTGGATAAGCGAGATGTACATTTTTGACCCCCTCAAAAATGTTTTTCTTCATTAAGGAAGCATTAAAGTATTGTAACGTGTCAAGGGTCATGGTCAAATAAAATGGAATAGATGGACAGCTCACGCCTTTTTCAGTTACTAGATCTCTCCAGTGTATTGTAGTGTCAAGAAAAGGCGTGTTCACCACAAAAGTTCTTATTTAGAAGTAGTGTAGTGGGTTACCGTAGACCCAATCATGCCAAAGAAGGAAAATCAGCCTGGGCGACTATGGCCTCGCGATTTATAGACCCAAAAAATCAGCCTGGGCGACTATAGACCCAATGGGAATTTTGTATTAGGAAAATGTTGGGCCTGTATAGCTCCAAGAGGAATGGAACAGGTAAGGTGACGTCACGGTACTGATCATTGGCAACAATGTAGCGAAGTAGTACTGTGACGCCAGGCCACCTGTGTCACTGCTATGGACAAACACGAATCAGTCGCATTCGTGTTTTGGTAGAGTAGGTTTTATATATTCGTTTTTTTCCCATAGATTGATAAACATCAATCTATCCTACACAAATTATAAAATCGACTAAACAAATTTTTTAGGGGAGAGAGAGTAAATATCTACACAAATTATAAAATCGAATAAAAAATTTTTTTAGGTAAGAAAGAATTAATATATTTTCGAGGCATATGAAGTGGCCCTGAAAAGGGCAGTTGTTTGTAATGTTAACACCATTCCGTTAACATAGAGGGCATCGCATAGGTCTTCTTCTCTTTCTCAAGCTTCGTCTAACCTCTGGTCCATAAATCAGAACTCGCTTCAGACAGCCTTGTCTCTCCACATAGATCCTTCCTTTTCAAAGGGCTGTATCAGTGATCTGGGTAATTGCCCATGATGATCTGACATACATGGGATAGTCCGGGTTAAACAGCATCGACGATAGGAGGGTAGACGATTCAACGTTGGTCCACATCTTTGTGACGAGAACAGCTGAAGGGAATGAAGTGAACCGCGTTTATTTATAGTGGAAGAGCGGATCGAAACGGATTGAAATTGTCCACCAACCCCAACACGCATTACAAAATTCAGTCACTTCGCAGAGTCTGTCTTCCAATCCGAAGAGAGCTACCTGTGACGTCACATTTCCTATATAGATGCACTAGCGTCTGTGCGCAGTGAATCGATGCGGCATTATTTTATGAAAGATGACGGAACCTAAGAAGACGATGAATTGGGGTGCACCGGCTGTGGAGACGAAAAGCGATGGCATAGCAGGGGCTACCAAAGTGAACATAACACTACTTCCCGAAGAGGTTTATTTCAAATGGGATTTAGTAGATTTTTTCTCTTCTTCGCAAAAATTTGTTCCGGTACCAGTACCTTCGCCACTTTCTCCTTCTTTACCACAAGTCGACGATTTTAAACAAAGACAGAAAGAAGAATTGGAGAAAATAATTTTTACAGCAGCTGAAAGAGGCAGAGCAAGCATTTCTCCTTGAACAGCAACAGCGAGAAGAAGAGGCAAGAAGGAAACGACAGGAAGAAGAAGCAGTAGAGAAGAAACAAGGGCTAGGAGAGAAGGAGAACAGTGAAAGTCAAACGGTCACGGTACTCTTGGACATTTTAGCAGAGTTAAGAAGTCTGAAACAAATGTATCAGACTTCTTTATTACGACCCAAGAGAAAAAGACCTTCCCGAACCAAACAGTCTAACCCTGTGACTACACCAGAGATACCACCCCTAGTGATTTCTACTAAATCATTGACAGGAGCAAGTCCAGAAGTAGGCCTTGGCCGTGGCAAAGGCTTAAGGCAGTTAAAGCGGATTGCTTCTCGTTCCTGAGTTTGTTCTAAGGAAAAAAAAACAAACACCCAACGGTCCTTTTCAGGGCCACTCACTTCTTTCGAAAACACATACTCATTCATTTTGCCAAAATCAATTAAAACTCAAAATCCCTTGTTTAACCCTATGATGTACGTATTGTGAGTGTATGAGTGTAGGTCCTTATTATTCTAAACAATCAAAACCAAGAGACACTTACGTTTTTTCAGTCTGGACTATTTTGGTACAAATTTTCACAATTCAATATCACAACATAACACAACACAACACTTTTAAAAAGTTCATAGACTTCTTTTGTATCTTTTTTCTTTCACTCTCTGTTTTTTTTTTAAAATTTCTTCACTTTTACACTTTTTTCCTCTTCTTCTTCTTCTTCCTCACATTTTTCTCGTCTTCTTTTCTTTTCTGTCTCCTTTTTCTGTATGTGACGGGGTTCTTCCTTTGCCGAGGATACCTCTTTTTCTTCTTCCTCCTCCTGCTCCTGTTGTTTCTTAGGGCACTCTGAAGACCAATGTCCTTTCCCTTTACAATGATAACAGGTATCTTGACTTAAGTCTCTTCTGGCACTGGTTTTGCTTTTATGACGATCTGGACATTCTGTAGCCCAATGCCCTTTCTTCTGACAGATATAGCAAGTATCTTGACTTTTATCTCGAAAGGCGGGAGAGTAGTCCGTCCGCTTGTCTGAAGAAAACTTTCGAATGACACCTCGCAAAGCTCTAATCAGAAGCTCGATCTGTGTGGATTCTTCCATCGTGCTGATCGGTTTGAGAGTGAAATGAATACTGAGAGGGTAGTCATTAGCCCTTTATATATGCACTGGTCTGACATGGGTATATAGGAGTCCATGGCGTTTCAAATGTAGTCATTTGACTTTTTGCAGTCAAGATGAAATGATCGCATCATTTCGTAAAGAAAGGAGAAGAAAGAAAGAGACAGAAACGTGATTTATCGCCTCGCACAGTAGCTGAAATCTTGGCTCAAATTCATGCCAGCGATTTTGAAGATGAGATGAGTGAACCAGAATCTAAGCCCAGAGAGTCTACACCAAACCAAAGACCATTACCATCAGTAAACCCTGAAAACTACTACAACATTCGCGAGACGGACAAACGCTCCTCCAGAAAATTTAGAACTACGGCCTACACGTACGCGGTAAAGTTTAAAGATTTCAAGTCCGACGTACCGTTGGAGAAAGCAGAAGGGTTTATCACCGATGTGTGGGATTCTTTGTTAACCACACTGAAACGGCAATGCCAAGCCAAAGAAGACGACCACTTGAGACTTTCCATTCATCACGACAATTTGAAGTCTCCCGTTTGGATCGAGTTTAGCAGTCCAACAGAATTGACACCTTCCAAAATCATCGACAAGATTCAACACGTACAACAATCCAATGACAAGTTTCACATCACCGACGGAAAAGCGATACTGTTCATGACCCACGTGTCTCTTCCCCAAGGGACAGGCAAGAAAAAGGTGATCTTGGTAGACAACCTTCGCAGCATCAAGCGTAGCCTCGTCCAAATTAACAACCCTCAAGACCAGATGCCCATGCCATCGTGGTGGGACGAACGTATGCCGACAAGAACGACACGAAAGAATGGAAAAGAGACTGGAAAACTATTCGACGATCCGACCGAACAACCAAACAACAAAGAGAAGCAGAACTCCTGTTACAGCAAGCGGGGATATCCAAAGACTCACCCTGTGGCATTCCGGAAATGCAAAAGTTGCAAGACGTCTTGGCTCCACGCTACACCTTGAAAGTGTACCCTCAAGAAGTGCGCGGACCGCTTTTGTTTCGAGGCAAAAATTTCAAAGACGGAAAATACATTCACGTCTATCATTACGATCAACATTTTGATGCCATTACCAGTATCACTGGATTCCTGTCATACAGTTATTACTGTGAAAAATGTGACTATGGCTAAAACAATCGAGAGCTACATAAGCATTGCGGATCGAAATGTGAGGGATGTTTAGGCTCTAAACCCTGTCTGGACGAAGGACAAGAACGAGTGCATTGCTCTGCTTGTCGGCGCACGTTTGTCAGTCCAATCTGTTATCAGCAACATTTGAAGACGCAAGTTTCACAGCAGAAATGTGCTTGTCAACTCTTGAGATCGTGCCCTACTTGTGGACAAGGCATACGTACCAATAATGCCAAGGCGCACCTCTGTTCAGGAAAGAAACGATGTCACATTTGTTACCAAACCGTGGACTTGGAACACCAATGCTACATTCAAAAATACCATTCCATACAGAATGAAGATAATGACCAGAAGAAAGGCCATTTCATCTTTTTCGATTTCGAATGCATGCAAGAGACTGGCATTCACATTCCTAATTTCTGCGTGGCTCACCGAGCGTGCGACAAGTGCATCCAAGAGCCTATCTTTACTCATTGCCCTCACTGTAGCAAGATTCCTGGAGGACGTGAAAAAATCTTTCGGGGACCAAACAAACTAGCCGATTTCGCCCAATAGATCTTAAACCCTATCGACGAGACGTGGAGCCAAGAGGACATCGAACGTTACGGAGATTGTCATCGCTATGCCACGGTGATTGCTCACAATTTCTCGGGATACGATGGACAGTTTCTGTTGAGATACTATACGGAACAAAGCACCGAACGTCCGAAAGTGACTTTGAACGGAGCCAAAATCATTTCAATGCAAGTGGGACAAGTGCAGTTTAAAGATTCGATGAGTTACTTGGCCATGCCTTTGAGCCGCATGCCTAAAACGTTTGGCATGACAGAAATGGCCAAAGGCTATTTTCCACACTTTTTCAATACCGAAGCCAATCAACACACCGTTCTACCCCATTTGCCTGAGGCTCACTACTACGACCCCGACAACATGCGTACCGAACAACGAGAAGCTTTCTACGCTTGGTACCAGACTCACGCCTCAGACCCTTTCGACTTTCAGGAAGAAATGTTAAAATATTGTCGTTCCGACGTGGACATTTTACGGCGTTGCTGTGGAAAATTTCGAGAACTGTTCATGGAACACGGTGGGATCGACCCTTTGAAAGAAGCTTGCACCATTGCCAAAGCGTGTTCCTTAGTGTACCGTCAACGATTCATGCCCGAAAACACCCTGGCTGTCATCAGTCCTCAAACAACCAATTTTGTCAAACGTCAATACTCGGTCAAAACCCTACGCTGGTTACATTACTTGTGTGACAAGGAAGACAAATGGATCCAACATGCCCGCAACGGAGGAGGCGAAAAGACTATTGGAAGGTATTCGGTAGATGGCTGGGACTTAGAAAACCCCCAGATTGTGTACGAGTTTAACGGGTGCTTATTTCACGGATGTCCTATCTGCTACCCTCAACGTAACACTAAAAATCAGTTTTTACAACAGACCATGGAAGACTTGTATCAGGCCACTTGTCAGCGACGCTTGAAGTTAGAAGAGCAAGGATACCAAGTGGTAGAAATGTGGGAACACGAGTACGATCAGCGATTGAAAACCGATCCCGAGTTTAAGCGCATCGTGGAAAGTTACAAGCTGGTGGACCCCTTGAACCCACGGGACGGTTTGCACGGAGGACGGACGAATGCCACCTGTTTGCTATACCAAACCGACGAGGAGAAAGGAGAGGAAATCAAATACTTGGACGTGTGTTCTCTGTATCCGTACGTGTGCAAATATTGTCACTTTTCCGCAGGGCACCCACAATTGCTGACGGAACACATTGACGTGGACAATATTCGACAATACGAAGGATTGATCAAATGTAAAGTCTTGCCTCCCACGTACTTGTACCATCCCGTTTTACCACATCATTGCCAAGGAAAATTGATGTTTCCCTTGTGCCGTACTTGTGCCGAAACGTGCAACCAAGACCCACCTTGTCAGCACACTCAGGAAGAACGCGCCTTGACAGGAACGTGGGTCAGCGTGGAATTGTTTAAAGCTCTGGACTTGGGATACCAACTGTTAGAAGTGTACGAAATTTACCACTTTCCCAAGACAGAAAAATACCACAAAGGCGACGAGACTCAGAAAGGCATTTTTGCAGACTACGTGAATGCCTTTTTGAAACTGAAACAAGAAGCTAGCCGCTATCCTTCCTGCTGTCACACTCCCGAAGATCAAAAGAAATTCAAAGAGAAATACTGGGAGCAGGAAGGCATCCCTTTAGACCACGTGGAGAAAAACGAAGGAAGGCGATCGTTTGCCAAGTGATGCTAAATTGTTTGTGGGGCAAAATGGCACAACGACCGTGTTTACCTAAGACGGAGTATTTGACAGAACCTTCTCGCTACTTCCAGATGATTCACGACAAAACCAAATACATGAAACACGTAGACGTCTTTCGTGAGGACTTGATCTTAGTCAATTACGAAGAAGAACTGGACTTTGTAGAAGCCGACGAATTTGGAAATGTCATCATTGCGGCTTACGTGACAGCCCATGCTCGCTTAAAACTGTACGAAGCTTTAGAACTGTTAGGAGATCGTGTGCTGTATTTTGACACGGACAGTTGCATCTATATCGATCGTCTGGGTCAACCTCACCCTGTCATCGAAGGAGACCGTTTAGGAGCTTGGATGGACGGGCATCCCGACGACAAGATTTTAAGTTTTGCAAGTGGCGGTCCCAAAATTTACGGCTACGAATACCGGGACAATCAAGGAGAAGTGTACACGGAGTGCAAAGTGAAAGGATTGACTCTCAGTTATCGCACCAGTCAACTGGTAAACTTTGGCGTCTTGAAAGAAGCCTTGCAGTCTGGAGAGGATGGAAATTTTAAAGTGACCACCCACGAACCGCACAAGATTGTACGTTTACCCACACACCAAATCGTTAGTCAACCCTTGGAAAAAGTGTAACAAATCGTGTACCAGAAGCGAGTACGGCTTCCCAATCACTTTACTTTACCGTACGGTCACGCTGATATTGGTCAGCATATAAAAAGGGACACCATTCAAGACCAATAGTTCATTGACACTACAAACACCAAGCGAGAAAAAATGAATCCTTTCACACAGCAAGTATCCAGCAAGAGTAAACTCGAGTACGATGCTGTGCCTTTCGATGGTAGGGATGACGTACGCTATGATCTATGCGATTCAGTACCACACCATCATGGGAACTTTGCTATAACTACTACTACTACTACCATACCTACCATGGAAAGTGATGCTGTGTGTGTCAAACCTGATGGATGCGAAAGCGATGCCAATCGTTATCGCACACCTTTTCACTTTACTGGTTTTAATGGTGGATATCATCCTAATGAAACCATGCGACTACCACCCTACGGATCTCATGTAAAACTGAGCAGGCTCCTGCATATTTCACCGTACCCTCATCGAAATGAACCTGTGAAAGACGAATATTCGTTCCCTGTGCGTTTGCCAGAATACTGTGACTATGAAAGTCGGATCCAAACCTTCCGAGGAAAATGGCCAAAATATCTGGGACGACCGACCCCCGAAGAATTAGCTAGAGGTGGATTTATCTACTTGGGCGAAGGGGATAAAGTCAAGTGCTTCAGTTGCGGTGTGTCACTTCACGAGTGGGAGAAGAAAGATTGCGCTTACCTGGAACATACTCGATGGTCTCCAGATTGTCACTACCTGCCTTTAGTTTGACCTCGTCATTGAAGTGGGCCTACCATGTCGTGTAAAAAGCTAGCTACGGAGTTAGGAGTCAAATGTTGGACAACCCCTAGACAAGTATTTAAACCCCATGTAAAAAATAATCTTCAAACATTACCAATCGAATTGCAAGAGAAGATCTACAAGGACATTTGGCAGGGACTTGCCAGAGCCAAATCTGAATTAGTGACTGAGGAACGTTTGTGTCGAGAAATTCACAAGAGGATATTGACCAAAGTCAACGAACAAGTTCGATTTCTCTGGATCAAGGGTGCGTTCGTTCTACTATTTCGCTTTAGACCATTTACATTACAAGATTTTATTGACATTCTTGACCGTTTCCTGGAAAGGCAGTGGTCAGAAATTACTCACTTCGTTCATTACGTTCGCTCTAGGAGAAGTGATTGAGATAAGAGAAAAGAGGGTATAAAAACGGACTACCATGCCACGACCTTTATCATTCATGATACAACAGATTCCGTGGAAGGAAATCAATGACACTATTGAAAGGATTACGATCGTCTATTACGAGAACTGTGTCCATTGAATTGGGGTCGTCGTGTAGTGTGTGTCTTAGTGACTTGCTTTCTGGGATTTCGTTTACCAGTCGATTCCTTGTGGACTTTTTACGAACAGTACCTACTACTCCAAAAAAGCATGAAAGTGGCCCCTTTAAATGTACACGAGAGGCTCATTCTGCTCAAAGCTTCGCGCTTTCATCTTGATACTTCTGAACCTCTACAGGAAAACAAGATACGTCAACTTTTAGTCACTGAAGATGTGTACGACGACGTGTGTGTAGCTTGTGACTTACACCCTCACTGTCCTGAAAAAGTATAAAAACTCTTGTCTTGTCTGTCTTCGTGTCAAAAGTGACATTTCTTTCAATACTACTACTACTACTATGGCTACCTCTACTGCCTCTGCTCCCTCTTCCTCCACTGTCAAAGTAATTGACGAACACGTAGATCGGACTAGTTGGGAGGCCTTGTATCTTCGCCATCCCTTTAACATGCTCATTGCTGGACCAAGCGGTTCCGGCAAAACCGAATTTGTCAAACGTTTGATCGAACATAAACATCATTTGATCGATCGTCCCCCTCATCGCATCGTGTGGTGTTACAAAGAGTGGCAATCGGCGTACAGTCTTCTGCGAGAAAGTCAAGGCGATTCCATCGTCTTTGTTAAAGGCATTCCTGGCGAGGACGACGGGATCGTGTCTGACCCTGGTCAAACTCATTTAGTTATTTTTGACGACATGTTAGGAGAAGACGAAGAAGAAATTAAACTCTGGTTTACACGCAAAGGGCATCATCGTAATGCCAATGTCATTTACATCACC
This sequence comes from Megalonaias nervosa, assembly GCA_016617855.1. NCBI lineage: Eukaryota > Metazoa > Mollusca > Bivalvia > Unionida > Unionidae > Megalonaias > Megalonaias nervosa. The sequence continues at coordinate 39,232 of JAECUM010016190.1, forward strand.
CAAAATTTGTTTCAACAAAGTAAAGCCCATCGTACCATTAGTCTCAATGCTCATTACGTGGTGTTGTTTAAAAGCCCTAGAGATAAATCGCAAATACAAGTCTTAGCCAAACAGTTAGGAACGCCTTGGCTGACAAATGCGTACGACGATGCCACTCAAACCCCACACGCTTATTTACTCGTGGATTTAAAACCCACCACTCCTGATTATTTGCGATTTCGTACCCATCTGTTTCACCACTGGTGCCAAGACGGACGGCCTGTCGTGTACACGTCTCCTTGCGTCCAACGTTAGTCACCAATCCAATCACAACAATCCTCTTTTAGACACTCCTCTGACTTCCAGTGACTCCACGGACACTAGAACTGTGGAATCATAAACAACCAATTTTACTTAACGTTACCCAGTGACAGTTCCATGGAGGTGTTTCCCAATAACACTTTGTGCTGTTACACGGCCAGATTACCTGAAGCCATCCAATTGGATCACGAAGTCTATTGGGAAATGGCTTTAGCGGAAATGATTCACCCTACACAAATCAAAAACATCATCGAAAATCAAGTCACTTTTACGGTAAAAGTTCATGACGAACAAGTGCAACAAGCCTTGGATGAACGTAGCAGTATAGCTGACTCTATGAAATCACAAGACCCCAAAACTAAACGAACCACTTATCTGTTGAAAAATCCTGTGGGCTATTATTTTAGTGGTCAACATTTGGTGAACACCATGGCTAACAGGTTCAATTTCATGTTTGGTAAAGTCTTGGAGAAAACCAGAAAAAGTGTCACGATCGATTACCACAAAATATCTCGTCGCCTACTCATCAAATTTTCTGAGGGCAAAGTATTGGCCATTACATTTTGTCCTGAATTGTATGACATTTTGGGTGGAAACCCCAAGTTCATCAAGATTGCAAACGAAATACCAGCCGTGACCAGTAACTCAGATTTTGGGAGATATTTTAGATTCCCTGTAGAAATGAACCAAGGACTGAATTTGATGTTTGTATACTCCGATGTGGTGGCGTACAACGTGGTGGGACACACCTCCGTACCGTTACTGCGTGTCATTCCTTTCAAAGTGGATTCTGCCACGGTTGCTGACGAGGAAGGTGGAAACACCTATCACGTTCACCGCGAATTTGTACATCCTCACTATTTGCCCATCAGTAAGTCTTATTTCGACACTGTCAACATTACTATAAAAGGAGATCTGGGACAAAATATTCCATTCACCAAAGGGAAAGTCACAGTGAAACTCCATTTTCAAAAACGATTACTCTAACATTTTGTCAGTCATGTATCCTGTGTACCAAGGAGTCGCTCGACAGCGAAGACATGGTTTTGGTGAAATGCTCAAATCGGCCTTTCGTACAGTGGTTCCCGTTTTGAAACCGATGGTGACACGGGGATTGCACGCCTTAAAAGATGCCGCGTTGACGCAAGGCAAAGAATTTCTCCAAAATGTCATCATTGACAAACAAAGCCCCAAAGAAGCTTTCCTGAGAGCAGGCAAAAATGTCTTGCTTCAAAAGGGCAAAGACCTGTTGGGTTAGCGAGAAACTCCTATAAATGCCCTGGGCAATGCCGAGTCAGGCATTCCTGCTTCCCTGACGCCACAGCAAGGACAAGACAGAAAAAGACGACGAAAACACTCCTTCAGAGGACTTCACACCCCTAGAGCTAGAAAGTCTAAGAAAAGAAAAACCGTCAGAGAGTTAGACGTTTTTGATTATTAAAAAAAAGAAAATGATGCACCGAGAGTCTTGTGCTTGTTCCAAGTCGGAACTGGATCTGTTTGCCATGCCACCCACCATGATAACGATGCAAGAATCCCAATGGGTCGAATTTCACCCCGTCTCCTCTTTGACGGATTCCGCTCCCATCGAGTTTGAAATCAAAGGACAACCTGAAGTTTACATCGATCTGAATAGCAGTTACTTGTACCTGAAACTGAAACTGATCAAAACCGACAACACCAATCCGGGAGCCGATGCCAGAGTAGCTCCCGTCAACAATTTCATGCATTCCTTGTTCAGCGAAGTGGATTTGTACTTGAATAACAAACTGGTCAGCAGTAGCATGGATACTTACCCTTCCCGAGCGTACCTAGAAGATCTCTTGACATACGGAAAAGAGGCCAAGAACACTCATCTGGATGCTTGCGTGGTATGGAAACCTGACACCGCAGGTGAAGACACGTTTAACGACACAGCCCTGACAGCCGATGACAATCCTCAAAATGTGGGTTTTAACAACCGTCGAAAGAAAATCCTGCAAGGTCGTAGTTTAGAACTGATGGATCGTTTGCATTTGGACATGTGGTTGCAAAACAAATATTTGCTGAACGGAGTGGATATTCGCCTGAGACTCAATAGCAGCAGTGTCGCTTTCCATTTGATGGCTCATGCCAACGAGTACAAAACCATCATCCAAGAAGCCAGACTTTACAAGCGTCGTGTAGAAGTGTTACCTAAAGCGGGAAACGAGATCAGTCAAACATTGAGCAGATCGACCGCCAAGTATTCGATACGACGTGTAGAAGTGAAAACATTCACTATTGCTGCTGGACTCCGATCCAAGATCGAAGATCATCTGTTCCAAGGACAGTTACCCAAACGTTTAATCGTTGGCATGGTCAGTAATGCAGCCCTCAACGGAGCCCACGATCAAATCCTTTCCAGTTTAAGCACTACAGAGTGTCCAAGATCGAAGTCAGTCGCGATGGCAAGACTTTGTGTACCAGACCCTTCGAACCTAACTTTGCCCAGAAGAATTACTTGAGATCGTACTTGTCCCTGTACGAAGCTACGGGGCAACTAGGAACCAACGCCAGTCACGGTATTTCGTACGAAGATTATGTCGGAGGTTACACTTTGTGGGCCTTTGATTTCACTCCAGACCAAGGCAGCGACGAGGGACATTTCCACCCTATAAAATCCGGTCAACTGCGTGTGGAACTTCAGTTTGCAGAAGCTCTCACTGAGACGGTCAACGTCATCCTGTATGCTGAATTCGATAATACCATAGAAATCAACAGTTTGAGAGAAGTCATTCTAGACTATTAGACACAATGGAAGACTCCTATCCCTCTTTAAACAGTGGAGAATCTTTGGACATGGAATGGGAGGATAGCGTGAAAGCAGAACCCCAAGACCAAGACAAAGAGGTCGAGGTAGTAGTCAAGTCCAGATGGCCAGAACAAGAACAACATTTAGTATCCTGTTTTGCTAAACACCTAGCGAATACAATTACGGAATTGTCCAAGAAATATTGTTATGGATGTCAAAACGATCATCCCAGTCAAATTCAACACGATAAATGTATGATGATGAGTCAAGAAGAAAAATTGGACGAGTATCTGGACGACGCTTGGAGTCTCATCTCAAAAGAAGTAGTGTTGCATGAGTGGTATAAAGGCTTGCGTGATCTTTCCTGCCCTCCATTGACTACTATAGAGATCTATCGCATCGAAGATCTCTTAGCCCAGAGTGCGGAGACAAGGCGAAGAAACGGCTACTTGACAGATCGTTTTAAACAAAAAGTCTGAATTGAATTGATGACTTATCATAACCTGTGAAAAAAACAACAAAAACAACACAACAAAAAAATGGATACCTGGGAACTCTATTACCTTTTGAACAATAGTTCGTATACTGCTTCTTGGAATCCTGTCGTGTGCGCTAAAGATGAACTACCTCATCGCAAACCTCAAGACCATCAAGCTTATGTCATCAACACGGACGAAAGCCATCTCCCAGGAACTCACTGGGTTGCCGTCTACTTCCCTCAAGAGAATTGTGTGGAATATTTTGATTCGTATGGATTACCCCCTTTGGAAGACGATATCATTGGCTTTATGAGAAGAAATGCCCAGACGACACGATACAATAATGTGAAATTACAAGGCACAGATTCCATGGTGTGTGGACAATATTGTGTGTATTTTCTTCATCAACGCAGTCTTGGATATCCTTTAGAACATTTAGTGACTTATTTTGATCGTCACTCTTCTAGAAACGATGAGAAAGTAGATCGATGGTTTTGTGACCATTATAGTTATCTTTTGTCTTTAGCTTGGAAACGTAGTGTACATCAATGGCCTCATGACTTCCATCAATGAAAATCTCACATGATTTCACAACGTTGTCAACCTTGTCAAAAATAATTTGTTTGATGTTACTTGTTACTTGTTAGTTGAATAAAAAAGTTGTGTTTTGAAAAAGAATGTGTCTGTCGTTTGTTTTCAAAAAAACACTGTGAATATATGCTCTTTGACTTCTCTCTATCCCTCACCATGACATTCGCTATCATAGCGTTCCGACACTAAAACTGAGTAGGGATGTTTTCTATCGCGTCCGCGTTTGAACCATATAAAGCGGGTTGTTCTCCAGTCTGACCATCCACTGTTGACTCGTCAGCTTATGAACATGCCTTCCAGACTAGCCCAGCTGAACGAAGCTGACGTCAGTTTACATCGTGTCAGGCTAAACCTGATACCGAAGCCTGAAGAGATAGAGAATGTCAGGATGTTATCCATAGCCCAAGACCTCATAGAAGAGGTCTTTAGAGCGGAAATTAAGAAAGAACAAGAAGAATGGACTGAGAAGTACAGACTTCAGAAGAAGCAGAGGGAAGAACAACAGCATCAACAACAGCAGCAGCAGCAGCAAGAACCAGACAGAGGTTTTGTGGACTGTCGAGTAGACACCAAAGAATTCTCTTTCTCTGTTCGCAGAAGCAGGCCGTATCGTATAGGAAAGCTTGCTGCCAGACGGGGACGCAATCTTAGACAGTAAAAAAAAGATTGCCATTACTCCCGTTAACACCCCCCCCCCCAGCCCTTTTCAGGGCTACCGAATACTCTCGAAAAGAGATACTCATTCAATTTGCCAAAATTGTAATTAGAAAATAGAAGTGTGTCTATAAGCACTTCGTTTCTTTTGTCAGTAAAACAAAAAAAAATCCACCCTTTGTTTTCTCTGTCTTGTCCAATCGTGTCTGTCTTTGTTTGTAAGTAAAAAGTAAAAAAGTCAACGTGAGTGCTTCTTTTAAGTCTGCGCGTTTCATGTGATGATAAATTTGGGTACTGTGGGATGTTTACCTTCACGTCCGTGCCTCACGTATATAAAGCGGTACAATCGTCATCCATTCGACACATCTCATCACATGACTGCAGCCGTAGCGAGCACACGAGCCTAGAGCCGATTCAGAGAAAATACAAAGAAAATACGGTTCAAATCACAGAACTCCAAACTCACACACTTCTTAATAGGACTACAGAGAAACAAGAGAGATTTTTGAGCAGAAAAGACTACAATAACGACTCGAACAGTGCTTCCCTGCTGAAATTGACGATCATAACAGCCCGCGGCCACAGCTAGCTGCGAGAACAAAGGAATTGGGACTGACCGCTGCCCACGACAAACAAATACGGGACAATAAACCGACTGTGTACATACTACCACTGTAAGTAATCTAACACTTATATATACTAATCTTTACTTACTCTAAATCCCCAAATTTAGCGATACAACTAACATTTTTATACAAATTCTACCTATACCCTTCAACCCGCTCACCCACCCACCACGCTAACCCCACCACAAACAAATACGTGACATTAAACCGACTGTGTACATACTACCACTGTAAGTAATCTAACATTTATATATACTAATCTTTACTTACTCTAAATCCCCAAATTTAGCGATACAACTAACACTTTCATACAAATTTAACCTATACCTTTCAACCCGCTCACCCACCCACCACGCTAACCCCACCCACCACACACACAATCTAACTTTCAACAATACAAACATCACACTACAATAATAAAACTCTACGCTACAACCATTAACACAAAACACAAACGTTAACAATTTGTAATTCACGCAAACCTAACTTCCTTCTCACAAACAGGACTCAACAAACCACATAATAGTAAATTAATCGTAACAATAACAACTTAACACAGCACACCAGCCCAACCAATCGGATCACACCTAACATACGCAACCCTACTCACTTCAACATACAAACTTGTAACAAGGATTCACAGCACCTCACTGCATAAATACACAACACAACACAACGCTATATCAAATTCAGCAATACAATACCCTAAAACTAAAACTTAATATCACCAGTAGATAAGAGGCTAAAACTCACGACATAAACCCAATACTTAACTTAGTAACCAACAACTACACTAAATACACTAAACTGCTATAACACACTACAGATAATATTTCCAATCCTTTATTTTTTTTTCTTTCCCATTACTACCAATTAATACAACTATTATAACATTTTAACGCAACACACTCATTAATATTATCATTACTACTATTCTTTTATATACATAAATTTCATACACCGCACACATAACTACTAATAATACTGTGCCAATTATTTTTACTCATTAACAACCCACAAGAATAAAAACCCTAAAATAACACCTTACACTTAAAATATATCCTCCACATTACCACATTACCCATAACACTAAAACTACAAAAAACCCTATAGCAACACTCACATAAACATCATTATTATTATTATTAATATTATTATTAATATTACTTTATTATCATTATAGTTCTTAATAAATCCACTTATTCTTAATAGTATTTGTATTGCTATTAATAAATTCTACCCGAATAAAACCATTTCATCTAATAATTGGGGAAAGAAAGAAAAAGAAAAGGGAAAGAAAGAAGGGAAGAGGGAGGAGAGAAGGGAAAGGAAAAGGATAAGAAGAAGAAGAGAAGGGGGAAAAAGAAAAAAAGAAGGGAAAAAAGAGAAAGGAAAGAAAGGGGGAGGAAGGGAAGAGAGAAAGAAAGGAAAAAGGAGAGAAAGAGGAGGAAAGTAAAATTAGTCTTTCAGGTCAATTCATAGGTAATCCAAAAATTACCAGACCATCTACACACTAAACAGGTAAGACAGGTAAGACAGGAAAAGTGACCAAACCAGGAGCACAAGATAAACCATACACCATGGAACAGAGGCCAAGGAACAAAGTTAAACTTCAGGATAGAAACAGAAGAGACGCCTGCAAACTTAGCAAACTTGTCAACAAAATGCGGAAAAACAAACAGGCACAGAACAGACAGCAACTAATCATGGACAAGGCCCAACACATCACCCACAACACGGAGCTACCAAACACATCCAGAAATATAAAAATAGGAACATATCGCTCTACGCCAACAACAAGACAAATTATCAAAACATCTCTAACAGGAAAGGCTGAAAAATACTCCAAACCAACCTGCACATTACAAAAAGCACCAATTACAACAATAGAAGAAGCAGCCGATGAACTAAAAGCCACAGAAACACAGAAACCCATACAAATACAAATAGAAGAGCAATCCCACACAACGCAAGCGACACAGCGGAAAACACAAGCAACACCGTCAACAAGGGAAAAATCCAACGAAAACCAAACAATAATAGCAACATCACTGGAAACATCTCAGACCGAAAGCTGCAGAGTACAAGTAAACTTCCACAACCATGAACAAAGGATACAGGACAACACACTCGGAAACACCAAAGTAACCACCAAAGTAAACGATGAAGCAACAACAAGCATTAAGACCACCATGTATACAACAAAAACAGGGACCTGGAAAAGAAAAATAACCGACAACAACAACACGGAATTCAACACACCAGGAACAAAACAACTGAAAGTTAACAACGACAGCACACACAGATTCATCAACTCCAACACCGACTGCAAGAGAAGTACCAACAACTACAACAACATCAACTTCAACGACAGCCAAGAACCAGGCACATCAAAAACAACCAAATACATAACATCATCAAGAGAACAATACTACATTTCAAATAAAAAAGTACACCACCAACAAGCAACATACCCCCAACAACAAAACCAAGCAAGGGACATCACTTATCTACAGATAGTACCTTCCCATGACTACGAAGAACACGCTACGACTCCAAAGGGAAAGCAACCACTACGAGGCCAACCCAAAATCAAACGAACCAAAACAAACGTAACTACACATATCATGGAAACAATGCAACCAGTAAATGGAAACAAACAACCAAAAGACCCACAACAGGAAAAGGACAACGATAACAAACAACACCAGGACACTAACACCCATACAAATATGAAAGAGCCAGGAAATGAAAGAGCCGACACAACACCCTCTAACACAACCAACGCAACATTGTCACCAAAAAAGAGGAAAGTAATGAACACACCACCAACAACACTACAACAGACGAATACCAAAAGAAGAAAATTCATTCTCTACAGGCAAAAATCGGAACCCTCTAACCCCCTAACACAAGAACCAAAACAGAAGCAACACCATCCAGGAAACCATATTAAGGACCAGCAACCACAACAACAGCAACAACAACGACATACAAAGGCAGAAAAACCTTCCCTCCAACAATCACCAACAACCTCCTACAAAAACCGTTACCAACTAAATACTGGAAAACGCCCACTTCAGGGACCGCCCAACACCAAGTCAACCACAGAAACAATTACAGGACACCAAAAAACCAAAAACAACAGCAAGGCAACCGACAACTATTGCAACTGTGACAACGACAACCATCACGATAAAACCCTCCAAAAAACCCGACACCATCCGGCACACTTAACACTCTACATTTACAGCCCTGACATCAACATCAAGAAAATATTGACAAAGACACTGGCAACAACATTGAGAAAGCACCATAAAGCCAACTTCAAAATAATACGACCAAGGGCTAACTACATCATCATATGGTGCGACACCAAAAAACAAATGTCCCAGTTCCAGAAAATTACTCACATGGACGATATACCAATCACAATCAAACCACACTGGATTAACTTGACACCAACCAACCAAAACCAGTGCTGCCCCCAGAGACACCAACACCCAATCGAACCACAACCAACCCGAACTCCCCAACCAGAGCCTAAGCAAACTTCCAACCAAACACGCACAAAACACCTATCAACACTAACAATATGGCAATGGAACTGCCGGGGGTTACAGTCAAACCACGCAGAACTAGAGGCAACATTGAATAACATAGTCGACAAACCGGATATAATATGCCTACAAGAAACAAAGCTCACATCAAACACCAACAGCCTACCAAAACTCAAGGAATACGACACCACATTCCACAAACACAGACCGCAGGGCAACCGAGGGGGTGGACTGGCAACATACATCCATAACACGATACCAGAAGCAGACGAAATTATAACCGACGCCAACACTGCGAACAACCAAGTCGAATACCAAGGGGTACGAATTAAAATAGGAAACAGACAAATCAACATATATAACATCTATGCCCCATCTACTTACAACTCGGACTCAACGCACTACCTCCAACAGATCCTTCAACCAAAAACTAAGAACACCGTAGTCTGCGGAGATTTTAACGCCCACAACATACAATGGGGAGGCAAACACACGGACACCAGAGGAAAAAGGCTACATAAATTTCTTAGGGAAAACCAACTAACTATCCTAAACACGGGAACCCCCACTAGAATAGACCCAGCTACAGGAAAACTCACAGCAATTGACCTAACAATGGCATCACCAAATCTGGCACACATTTCTGCCTGGGAAGTGTTGAACCAAAGTACAATGGGAAGCGACCATTTTCCTATACAGACAACCGTGTATATACAGCGCCCGACAGAACAACAACGCAGGCCTCAAAAATGGCAAATGGAACAAGCGGATTGGAACCGATTCCAGACAATACTCGCCAACAAGGATATCAACGGCCTACAACACACAGACATCGACACATACTACAATAATATAATTGAAGCAATCAACACGGCAGCACAGGAAACCATACCAAAGTCAAGCGGAAGAATACATAAACGTCAGCTGTATTGGTGGACCAACGAATGCGGGCAAGCAATACACGAAAAGAAAAAGGCCCTCAATCGATTCAAACGAACCAAACTCTCCAAAGACTTAGATATATATAAACAACATGAAACCATAGTCAAACGTACTCTCAGAGAGGCCAAACGAACATCATGGAGAGAATACTGCTCCACACTCTCCCACCGCACTAAAACCAAAGAAGTGTGGAACAAAATCAAAGCCATAAAAGCCACCCCATGTACTTCAACACCAAAACTATCGGGTACTCAGACGGACCAGGAACGCGCGGAAAAACTAGCACAACACTTCGCCCACGCCAGCAGTAACCTTAATCATACACCAAGATTCATGGCGCAAAGACAACTTCTAGAGAAAAGATACCCCCACCTATTCACCGATCAAAGTACAGAAGATACCAGCAACAATTCCCCACTAAACGACGACTTCACAATCTACGAATGGAAACGCTCTCTACAGCCCAAGAAATCTACAGCACCAGGAGAAGACAATCTGGGCTACACCATCTACAAACAACTTCCAACCAACATGCAACAGATCATAATCCACATGCTGAACCAAATATGGAAAACGGCCAAGATACCGACACAATGGAAACAGGCTGTTGTAGTCCCGATCCCTAAATCCGGAAAAGACCCCAAACTTGCCACCTCTTATCGACCTATCTCCCTCACCAACTCGATATGCAAGATAATGGAAACCATGATCACAAACAGAATAAGACACCACATGAACAAGCACAACCTCCTGACGGAAAACCAGAGCGGCTTTCGAAACAACAAATCCACACTTGACCAACTTATCAGACTAGAAGCGGACGTTAAACTCGCCTTCAATGCAAAGAATAAAAACAACAGACACCTTATTGCAATCTTCTTGGACCTGGAAAAGGCATTCGACCTAGTATGGACTAAAGGACTCATCTCCAGACTGAACCAATTCGGAATTAACGGGCGAATGCACCGATGGATCGAAAACTTCCTGACAGGACGCCGAATCAAAATTAGAGTAGGGGACGAACTATCGAACACATACACACTAGATAACGGCACACCACAGGGAAGCGTCATAAGTCCCACACTGTTTAACATCATGGTCAACTCACTCAGCTCCTACATCGACGCCGGCATCTCCCTATCACAATTCGCGGACGATAGCGGAATATGGGAAGCAGGAAACCCCAACAACCCAACCTATATAGCCAGACTACAAAAGAACTTGGACTCTATAACCAACTGGTCCGAGAACTGGGGGTTCAAAATATCCAGCGACAAAACCGTTGGGGTGCTCTTTACACCACCAAACAAACGGTCACCGAAATACCCACAACTCTACCTACAAGGCACGCGTATCAAGTTTGTCAAACACACCTACTTCTTAGGCATGATACTGGACGAACATCTTACATGGAAAAACCACATCACGGACCTCATCAACAACTGCAAGAACGACCTCAACCTACTGCGACATCTAAAAGGGACGACTTGGGGGGCTGATCAACAAACAATGCTCATGTTATACAAGGCTCTCATCAGATCAAAGCTGGATTACGGTTGTCAAATATACGATTCTGCAAATAGGACCCTCCTTAACAAACTTGACAGCATACAATACAAAGCGCTCAAACTATGCACGGGCCAACTACCAAATACATCGATTGATGAACTTCAAATCCTAACGGGCGATCTCCCTCTACACATCAGAAGAGAAGAACAGATCCTACGATATGCCATCAGAAACTCTATCCACCCAGAGAACAACCCAACGAGAACAGCATTTAGAAACTGTAACACTACCTTCAGCGCAAAACTTGTCCCAAACCCTCCAGCCTGCAAGAAAGCCCACATACTAAAGGAAGAAATGCACCTAACTGGAATCCAAGCCGAACAGCAACAATTTCCGGACCCCACTCCATGGAGAAACAAAGAACCCTTTGTCAACCTAGCAATTAAAACACTGGACCAAAAACAACATAACCCCTGGAAACTTCTAACCTCTATTAACCAACTTCTGGAAATCCAATACAGCTCTTACACCAAAATCTACACTGACGGATCCAAATCTCGAGAATTAAACAGAACGGCAGCAGCAGTAGTGGTACCCGAGCTCAACCAGACTATAGAAGCCAGACTTCCAGACGGATGCTCCATATACAGTGCGGAGTTTTGGGCCATAAGACAAGCATTGAACTGGATTAAAAGCCAAACTAACAACAAACAATACGTCATCATCACTGACTCGCTAAGTGTTCTACAATCAATACAAACAGGATCATCACGGAGCAGGGGCAACATGCTAGAGGAAACACTACACATACTACGACAACTGGAATTGAACCAGTTAAAGATCGAATTTCTATGGGTGCCCTCCCACATAAACCTGACAGGAAACGATAAAGCCGACCTCGCGGCCAAGCAAAGTATCCAACTCAGCGGAATTCAACACATACCCTACAGCGTGCAAGAACTATACAGCGAAGTCCGACAACGAACCAATGAAAAATGGCAACGTCAATGGGACCTCTCGACCAAGGGCAGACAACTCCATCGTCTACAGAAACACACAGCCAGAACCATCAAAACTCCAACAACGCTGCAACCTTCCGAACTGAGAGTAATCAACAGACTCAAAACAGGAAAAACTCTACTGCGCGCCCACAATGCCAACCAAAACTGCCCACATTGCACTGAAATCTTCACATTGGAGCACTTCTTCAACAGCTGCAGTGAATACCAAGCCCCAAGAAACCAATTCAAGGAATACCAGCGACGCATCGGCTCACCAGACATATTCCCGGACACTATGGACCCATTGAGGAATAACAACCTGGAGACGACATACAACAACATCATCCGATTCCTCAAAACAATCAACAAGTTCCAAGACATATAGTTCCAAGACATATCGACCCCACCGACAACTCCAACAACCGCGCTAAGACAAATACAGACGCCTGACCTACAACCAACGACTGACAAAAACGCAACAAAACCAATAAGGAACTAAAGCTCTTTATTCCATAAATGTAACCATAATTGTTAATGTTATGCATATGTAAAGCCACCCATTCAATAACAATAAAAATAAACCTTTTCTTTACCAAAAAGGGATCTTTTTTCCCCACAGGTGGGTAAATAACATATATAAAAATTTACTTATCCTCGCACAGGTAGGTACCATCACCAATACATAAATAAACTTTACCTTCCCCCACAGGTGTGTACATAATATATATAAAATTTACTTTATCCTCGCAGGTAGGTACCCTCACCAATACATAAATAAACTTTACCTTACTACAATTGTTAACATCAACAGCCGTCTAGTAACAATAAAATGCGCAGGTGTCTGAAGTAAACATAAGAACTCGAAGATATATGTTTCCAGCACAGAAGACACCAACCAACTAACAGCTTCTGCCTTATTTAATTAAAAAAAAAAAAAAAAATTTATTATAATAATAATCATTAACCAAACTAACAGCATGTGCATACTACAACATTAACCAAACTAACAGCATGTGGCTACAATTATAACTAAAAAAAAGAAAAAAAAGAGAAGAAAGGGGGGGAAAAGGAAGAAAAAGGGAAAAAGAGGGAAGGAGGAAGAAGAAAAAGGGAAGGAAGAAG
>JAECUM010016192.1:0-14296 GCA_016617855.1 Megalonaias nervosa
TAATACAAATATTATATGTGCATCAACGTGCACATGGTTTTAACATTAACTTCCCATCTATAATAGGTTTCAGTGTATTTGAAAATAAAAAATGAAGTGTCTAAATTTGAACACTATTATGAGGTAAAATATAATAATAAATCATTTAAAATATTTGTTACAATACAATAAAAGCAATTTAATTTGGTGGAATCTATGATAATTCCTGAATTATAAAAGTTGCTGAAGTGTACAAGGGGCCACATCATGACAGATTACTGTTCATCTTGTCTTTGGGTGATACACAAGAACAAGATTCTTAATTGAAGTAAAATGTCTTGTGGTTCTTCTCACCCTAATGTCATGAGCCTTGTTCAAGAACCAGGAAAACCCACACTATCTGAAGTGGGAGTAGGTTGACAAGAACTCAGCTGGCATATCATGCCAAATATTGATCTATGGAGTTTTATTCTGTGAAGATCAAACGTTGTATGGTTAACACTCTCAGGAAAAAGCAAGAAAATATGAGATTATTTTCATTTGGCCCAAGTATTTGAAGTCTTGTCATTTCCATCATTTAAAGGAAGTCCATTAATCATTGTACATGCCTGTTTTGAGAAGAAAACTATTTTCATCCATCAGTTGCTCTTTCTGCCCAGCAGGGCTGTAATTATTTTTTCCATCCATACTTTTCTCCCTTCTGTCATTCATGGCTGTAATTTGCATTTCATAAGACCTATTTAGTCCAAAATTTCATCAGTGTAGGTGTATTTTTGGATAAAGTTGGGTTGCTCTGATTTGTTTTCAAAGCTATATTTAACATTGCTTTATAAATAGTGTTTTATAAATAATTGCTTTATAAATAATGCTTCAAATGTATTATCAGCTTGTTACCAGCTTACAGATAACACCAGTCATTTATGTTACTTACATCTGAAAGAGAAAATGCAGCATTTAATATGGGGATAGTAGGTATCATTGTCATATGCCCACCATAAAGCAGGCATAATTATTTTGCTTTTATGCCAGTCCATCTTTGTGTATGTATATCTGTCACCAATTTTGTTTCTGCACAATAACTTTGGTTGTCCACAATCCACAGTTACCAAACATTGTGGATGGCTTGCCTTGGAGTAAGAACTCTTATAATTTTGGAGTCAAAGGTCAAGGTAAGAGTGTCTCAAAGGAGAAAAATGGTTCCAACACAAATGCTCAAGTTCTCTACAATTACAAAATATTGTTTATGGTTTGCATGTGGGGTGAGGAAGAACCAGATCAAAGTGACTGTAAGATTAAATGGTTTCCAATAAATAACTTAAGTTTTCCACTATTTACAGTTACCAGACTTTGTGGATGGCTTGCTCTTGGATCAAGAAAAATGCCTGTTAGTTTCAGAGTCAACACATCCAAGGTCAAGGTCACTCTTACTGAAAGAATAAAAATCACTACTGCACAATAACATCAGTGTTACATCACATACTTAAACCAAACTTTGTGAATAGAAGCATAACAATTTTAGGGTTATATGTCAAGGTCACTGACTGAAAGAATAAAAAGTGTTATGGTTTAGTAACATTAGTTTTAAGTCATACCAAACTTTGTAGACGGCTTGCACTTGGGCTAGCAAAAGAGTCTTATCATTATAGGGGTCAAAGGTTAAAATACAAAGTTGCTGAAGAAAGGAAAATGAGTATATACCTTCAAAAAAGTTTGTGGACTTACAAAGCGAGTAAAACATCCATTGATTTTTTGTCAAAAGATTTATAATCAGGGTCACAATGACTAAAATACAAATGATGTTTTTAGCCTAATAACTTTTGCTGTAAACCAGATTCCATGACCAGAGTTTGTGGAGAGCACATACCTAAGGTATGAAAAAGTTCTATTGAATTTGGATTCAAAACATTAAAAATCAGGTCACTGCAACTCAGTCATAAATTAGTTTTGCAGAATAACTTTGTTATAGAGCAAATTCCTTGTGAAAACTTTGTGACTGGCTTTTAGTTATGGTTATAAAGATTCTTAGAGATTCAAGGGTCCAAAGGTCATAGGTCACAGTCATGGCAAGTCTAAAACATTATTTGTTTATGCACATGACGTTTAGTTCAAGACTGCATAATATGACCAAAGTTTGGTGATGGCCATTGAGACCAATTGGCCAGATATCTCAAGTCAGTCATATCTTCCTAGTGTTTGCATATGGGACTATTAAACAGATGGCAGTTATATTAATGTTCCACTTACAGTACTCTTCTTTAACTTAACCATTTAAAATTCTTGGTTCCAGAACTTGTGCATTTGGTTTGTAAATGTGGGTGAGAGTTACCATGCCTACTGAAACATTATGTGATGGTCACAGGACCAGCTGTTTGAAAATACAGGAGGTGGAACAAAGACCAAATTATGCTGAATAAATTCTGTTTTGCTACTCAAGCATTTTAATCTCTGTTATTGTTAATTGGATCATCACTGCTCTTAATTGAATGCTATATGAATTAACAACGATTTAAACTTTTAGTGCTAGATTATTTTTTTAATTACCTATTTAATCTTTTTTGGTTTATCTGGTGTTTATTATGGACATGCACTGGAACTATTTAGATTTTTGTACTGACTTGTCAAAATTCATATCTGTACAGTTACTAATTTATTTTAAATTTCATTCACACCACATAACTATAATACATTTTGAAGAAAGAAAAGGGTGTATGTAATAAATACACAACTATTTTCTTCCAAGCCCAGGGAAAGAATTCACTTGAGTTTTGTATGACATTCTTAGCACATCCTTATATCTTATCTAACTTCTTTCTGCAACCTTGGATCAAAACATGTATTTGGTTTTGTGTATATCTCATCTGCAGTAGTCAGTGGTGAAACATATGTCATTTTTCTGGCATGAACAGAATCAGTGTTAAAGATTCTGCATTTAAAGTTTTGTCTTCAAATTTTTGTAAGGTACAGTGGTTCCACATTTTGCAGTACATCATTATAATACAGACCATAATATAACACATACCTTAATATAACACAGTCCTTGATATAACACAGTCCCTGATATAACATGGTCCTTGATATAACATGGTCCCCTGATATAACATGGTCCCTGATATGACACAGTCCTTGATTTAACCCAGGTATGGTTGTGGATCCCATAATGCTGGCTGAAATAGATCTTTCCATATACATGTAATTGTACCCAAGTTTAAGGTGACCCTGTCTGTATCACAGTACCCCATTATAAGGTGACCATGCCTATATCACGGCAACCCATTATAAGGTGACCCTGCCTATAGCACAGTACCCAATTATAAGGTGACCATGCCCATATCACAGTAGCCCATTATAAGGTGATCATGCCTATATCACATTACGCCAGTATAAGGTGACACTGGCTATATCACAGTACCCCAGTATCAGGTGACCATGCCTATATCACAGTATCCCAGTATAATGTGACCATGCCTATATCATATAACCCCAGTATAAGGTGACTTTGTTTATATCACATGTCAGATTTATGGTTTCCTGGAGCAACAGTTAGGACCATTGTATATTGGATGCTATCTTATAGTAGGGCACATAGGTAATATACCACTTCTTAGTGGGGGGCCACTGTATATTGGATGGTATGTTATAAATAGATACACAGGTGAAATACCACTTTCTCTGTACACCTTGTTTCTACACTAGATGGTATATTATGCTTGGGCATACATGCAATATACCACTTTCCCCATACATATTTTTACTACACTGGATGATATACTATACTTGGGCACACAGGCAATATACCACTTTCCCCATAAACCTTGTTACTACACTGGATGGTATACTATTCTTGGTCACACAGATAATATACCATTTTCCCCATACACCCTGTTAATAAATTGGATGTTATATTATAGTTTGCTACTCAGGCAATATACCACTTCCCCATAAACCTTGTTACTACATTGGATTGTATATTATAAATGAGCACACAGGCCATATACCACTTCCTTCTGGATAGTATTGTATAGTTGGACACACAGGCAATATACCACTTCCTCCATCGATCTTGTTACTACATTGCATGGTATATTATAATTGGACACACAGACCATATACAACGTACCCCATACACCTTGTTACTATGTTGGCTGGTATATTAAAATTGGGGAAACAGGCAATATACCACTTCCTCCATAGAGGGAGACTATCAGTATTGTATTTTGTGTGGTATATCATAGTAGAATACACATGAAATATACCACTTTCTTCTTGACCCTTGTTACTAAACTTATTTAAAATAGGTCATAATATGGATTGAATAATAAAGAATATTATTATAAAGTGCAAGAAATAAAGAAGAGGGAATAATTGGAAGGTTTTTGTTTCTATCTCTATGTATGCTGCTTTGCAGGATGCAAAGTTGGTATTGTGAAAGTATGGAAGAATGCACATCAGTCTTTTATATAAGTGTTGTGCAGTATTGTTTGACAATAACATTGGAACTGACATAACAGCTAACTCATTCTGTATGAAGCTTTCTAATTTTTCCAACTTTCATTTAGAGATTTAATTTCTTTAAACAGTCAATTCCTTAAGACAGCTGATGTTTTGACCATTTAGATAGCTGCTAAAGAAATGTTTGCTGCCATTTAAAACCCTACATCTGGTTACAAAAAAGGATCATTACAAAGGTCTGCAGCTAAATACATGACCAACCATTTATGGAGACATAGCATGATTTTCTTTCAAACTAGGATATTATTTTCTCATGATAAATTATTTTGTCAGCTAATATTATGGATGTACGGATATAATTAGTTCTTTTTAAACAAATAAATGCTTGTTTTGAACTGTCTATGGTTTGAAAACTTTTATTTTTCATCACAGCCTCCCATCACCACCACCACCACCACTAATTCCCAAAATTGAAATAGTCTGTTGTTGATTAGAAATCAGTGGTTCTGTTTTGAAGTTTTAAATTTTGCACCCTGTCAATTCTAGGGGTTGTTACTTAACAATTTATTTAATATTTGCAACTACTTTGTTGTTAACATTAAGAATAATGATTTACCTTTCAGAGTGTTGGTTATCAACTTGGTGTCACTGGGCTCGAACACATATCTTGCATGGAAATCAGAGCATGAATTGAATCATAAAGAAGTCTCGCATTAGAGGTAGAAATCATTTTACTGTAATTATTACATTATATGAGCTAGAAGAAACTTTATAACAGGGCTGGAAACATTATACAATGATCTTTGTGCCCAGAATTGATATTTTCATAAAATCTCATAAAATTCTGTATACAATTCTGCAGAAGTGACAAAGCATTTTACTTGCCTAGCGATATTTAACTTGCTCCAGACTGTGTGGAAAGGGATTTTCCACACCTGTTAAAACTACAGTTAAATGTTGAGGTATTCAACCTGATGACGATTATCAGTACATATAGTTTATGCAGTATGTGGATGAGTCACTACCTTTCACTTAGTCATCAGTGCTGCAGATATCGATATGCAGCCATGTAAGTAAGTTACCTTAATATACAGGTATTTTTATGTGCTGTCAATATTTACATTATTTTATAATCTTTTATTTGTTACAAAAATACACAATAATCATTAAATTAGTCATCTGGTAATTATTTGCTACCTGATCCATTTACAGTTAAAAACACATATTTTATTTAGCTCACCAGAATGTTACAGGCCAAGAAAGCTTTTGCTATGTACCTGTTCATCATGGGTGTCATCTGATATCTATGTTTGCTATCTGGAACTTCTCAACAAATACCTGAAAAATTTCAGCCAAGTTTGGTAAAGTGTTTCCTTATGAACTTCATATTTTTACTAATGATGATGATCTGTCTCCAGATGTGACTGATGTTACTAAAAATAGAAAAACCATTTAATGACATCTCAAAAACAACTTTAGCAATAAAAAGCAGCAAACTGAATTAGACCAACATTCATAGAAAGCATCCTGACATCGAGGTCTTTAACTATAATGGACAAATGATGCTGATGTGCTTTCAGATATGGATGATGATACTAAAAATAGAGAAACCTTGAAACGAAAGGTGTATGCAGTCAACAGAATCAGAAGAATATCTCAATAAAAGATCCTATTGATTCAAATGTATGGCCAACTACTCTTGCATTTAGCTAAAAGACAGATGCCAGACAGTTGAGTGATCTTGTGCCCACTTGGGACTCTTCTGTTATTCATGTGGTAAAAATCTTTGCAGCTTCTTGTGTTCCTAAGTTGAACCATAGATTCACACATCTAAATACCAACTTACATAAAACTGTCAGTTATAGTGTGTGAGAAAATAACAAATACAAACTCTAAAGTAGAGAATATGAGCACGATACAGTTACATACCAGACTTCAAAGCCAGTAGTGCCTGAGAAAATAGACTAAACACAGTTAACCAAAATCACTGGACTAAAAAATATGTCAGAGTGACCTAATTTTTATCAGAAGTTGTAGTACTCCAACTAACACATTTAAATACAAACTTATGCGACTGGGGAAGTAATAGTGTCAGGGAAAATAATCGAACTGCAAGCCCTAACCTAGAGAAATTGAGACACTGGCAAGTGAAATATTGGTCACAATCATCTTGTTTTTACAACGGCTGTAGTACTCCTCATGACTCATTTTCATGCCAATTGAAAAGATCACATAGGCTATTGTGCCTTAGAAAAATGCGAAATATAACTGAAATCAGTGGACAATAAAATTATGGCCACAGTGACCTCATTTTATTGAAAGGTATAGTACTCCACAAGAAAAATCAAAATGCCAAGTTATTTGATGCTACAAAGAATAATGTCTGAAAAAAAAAATTACATAAATACAAATCTTAACCTGAGAGTTAACATCAGAAAGACAGACATCACCACAACCCAAACAAGCCAGAATTGCTTTGTAATTTGGGCATAAAGAGAAAAATCCTTTAACTGATTTCTTCTCAGAGACCTTTGTCTAATTTACAGACAGTTGCTTGATACAACATTATGTGAATCTGCCATCCAGGCTGTGTGCCACCTCACCTCTGCATTTAAAAAAAACAAAACATAAAACTTTTTCTAAAAACTGATTAATCAAATTTCAGTGCATTGAACATGCAGTGGTTAGTCAAGGTAATTATTGATGCATGAACTATGCTTGTAATAATGGATTGTTGGCTGTCATTGCAAGGTTGCTCAAGCTGTGACTTTTACCTGATAAAATCAGGATTGACTGTAATAACAGCTTCTGAAGTAGATTTTAAAAACAATGAGTTTTTAAAAAAAAATTAAAACCAAAATTAACCTCTGGTTTTTGTCAACGCATTCTGTTTTGCTATCATAGAAAATTATGTTCTTTATTTTTTTATGCTGTCCCATTAAGTTATATTTTGTGGTCAGGATCACTTTAGTTGCAATTTATTTTCAGCATGGCTCCTGGATACTGTACAAGTGAGCTGTTTTATGGTTGATTACATTGTAATCGTTTGGTGTTTTTTCAGATTCCAGAAAGAATGGGACTTTCAGACTGGTTTGCCCCCTTTATGGAAACATGGAAGCAATGCAGTGATTTCTAGTGTTCGTAATTTTTTGTCACAGATGGGTTATTCTACCAGAGCTTCAACTTAGAGAATTATAAATTGAGTATGCAATTTAGGTTTCAAAATCATTCAAATTGCTTTTACAATCCAATGATGCCACATTTGACTTGATGCCTTGATTTCAAATTCTTTTTTTTTTTCTTTGTTTGCATAGAATTTTTTATAGTACCAGAATCTGTGCCTTTAGAATGTCTTGATTAAGTTAGTCCCAGTGATTATGATGCATCTTTTTGTTATTTACAAACATTTTTAGTGCAAAATTCAAAGCTCAACTTTTATCATGTTTTAATTAACTGTGAATTTAATTTTAATTGAACATATATACAATTCTTTTTTCGGTTATTTTTCTTGTTGCAAACCACAAATTAAAAATCTTATTTTAAATCGCTGTCATAGGCATAATGACCAGTGACTTTTGTTGTTGTTTGGAAAGAAAGCCCATCAAATTTTGCACAGGAAATTTAAGTAACTTCTTAGATTCACAGCAAATCCTTATAAACCTTTTTTATTTTTAGCTCTATTTTGTGACTTATTATTCTTGGTATCATAATTTAATCACTTTATTAAAAAGTGCAGTGTACTTCTAATTTTAATCAAATTTTTAATCACGTAAGTTTAAAGTCCTTGGGATATTGCTTCATTTATCAGTTAGCAGTGATTTACCCAAACTTTGTTGATTCTGGTTTCAAATTCTGCCCAGATCAGCCAGTATCAGCTGCCATTGTTTATCTCTGGGCAATGATCTCAACAGCCAGTATCTTGGCAATAAATATTCTTTCATATGCTGTTATTTAAATTATGCTTTCAAGCAGTCAGATTTTAATGAATCTCACCTACCAGGTAATCTAATTACTGTAGAGCCTAGCTTGATGAAAGTTCAGTGTAGCAGTCACAGTTATGTCTGTGTATGTGTCTGTGTGTGTGTGTGTGATCACATTGGTACTTGTTTGTGTGTTCATCACCACATTGGTGTCTGTTTGCATGTTCACAATCACATTGTACCTACTGAATATCATAGATTAACATTAGTATCAAAGTATTTTAGGTTTTTTCTATTTCAGTAATTATGCTTGATGTCAAAGTATATGTGCTTTGTTTATTCTTTGGTAATATGGTCAGTTTCTAAAGTACAGATGGCAACAGAGCCATTTGTGTTAAAATATGGCTACAATTTAATATCTACAACAAACATTTGTCAAAGCAGGTCATGAGAATAGGTCAGTGTGACTTACATGTCATCCTTCACTAACTTTGATTAAGGTTTTTATTGACCCTAGTTTTGTCTTAATTGTGCTGTTGAGTACCTGGTCACATTGGTGTTGAGGGTGATGTTAAGGCAGATAAAGGAGCCAAGATGGCCTGGCAATTACCCATTTTTAATTGGAATATTCCACAATGTGACTTCATTCAGTCAGCATGTTGTATATATACTTGGCATATTAATGAGGTGATCTTGCATCTGATTGGCTGAGCTTATTACCACTCTGGAAGCCATAATTCTGATCTAGTTTTGATCAAAACTGGAATGAGGATTATATAATCAAGATCCTGGACAAACAAAAGTGAACAGAATCCATCCATAATAATGAGGTAATCCTGCATTTGATTTGCTGAGCTTATTACCACTTAAAAGTTACTATTTTGACCTAATTTTGATCAAACTTAAATATAGGCTATAGTAACAAGATACCTCATACCTGCTGTTACATTTCTACCACGGTATATAGTCAGTCTATCACATGCTGAAAATGGCATTAAACCCACACAACCAACCAACAACCAATGTTACTTTTCTAGATCTAGGGCTATATTTTTTACTCAAGTTCTATAAGACTTGATAAAATTGGTTTATATCATAAAGACCTTGCATGACAATTATAAGCAAGAGACTGTATGATTATATTAATTATATCATCTTTGGAAAAATTTTATCAGTGTATAGTAAAAATAGGTAACATCAGCATGGTTCAAGATCCTTTTTTGCAAATATTCAATCTTGGTTTCATTGTTAAAAAGAAATTTTGGAATCAAAGGGGAGATAATCACATGAACATTGCAAAGTATGATGCTTGTTAACATCGACAGCATCATGTGTAGATCCACACAGTACCAGGTCTATGCAGATAAAATAAAATCAGTACCATGTATAGGTCCACACAGTACCGTGTGCAGGTCCACATAGTACGATGTGTAGGTCCACATAGTGCCATGTATAGGTCCACATAATAAAAGTACCATGTATAGGTCACACAGTACCATGTGCAGGTCCATGCAGGTAAAATAAAAACAGTACATTGTATAGGTCTACACAGGCAAAGTAAAAACAGTACCATATTTAGGTCCACACAGGTAAAATAAAATAAACAGACCCAACATGTTTTTGAATGTAAATAGGTACAAATTGTGCCTTCAAGTGTGCAATGTAACTGCCTTTGAAATGACACATTTTGCTCATGCACGTCATACTGTTTGTTGCATTTTTAGGTTTCATGCATATTATGTTAATTTGTCCAATATTTCGACCCATACACGCACATATCAATCATATTTATTTTCTTATTTAAATAATACATCAATAAACATTATATTTGTATTACCATCAACAGTGTTCTGTTTTAAGTCCGAAATCCCAACTCGGTTATCTTGTTACATCTAGCACTGGGGTACCATGCCGCAGACATGCATCATGATATCCCACCCAGTCAAGTTATCCTGACACCAGACTGACCAGCCCTAACACTAACCTCTTAATGCTGAGTGCCTAGTGAAGCAGTTGTTATTACCATTTGTATAAGTCTTTGGTATGATTTGGCCTGTGTTCAAACCCGTGACCTCCCGCATCCGAGGCGGACGCTCTAACCACTAGGCCACTGGAGCGGTCCAGTCAATTGGAAGAACATTTTTCTTTACTAGTTTTTAGCTCACCTGGTTGTGAGACCAGGCAAGGTTATGGTATGGCCCTTTGTCCATCACCTGCCATTCATCAGAAATTGCTATTTTGAACTTTAAAAAAATTATGGATCAGTTTCAACCAAACTTGGCAGACAGAATCCTGGCAAAAGGCCTTTCTGGTTTTTACAAAAGATCAAGATCAATAGTCAAATATGGTTGCTGTTCCTAAAATTAGAAAATCCTTTAAACCCCATATTCTCCAAAACCACACAACAGCTTTTGATCAAATTTGGCAGAAATCATTCTCACACAAATATCATTCAAATTGCAGTTAATGGTGCCAATTTGCTATATAGTCTGTTACTAAAAATAGAAAAACCTTTAAGCAACTTATTTAAAGTAAATGCAGAATTGGATTGATCAATCAGGGAAAAAGGCGTAATTGTATTAAGACTTTTCAAGTTTTGCAAATGATGCGCATCTGCTGTCAGATGTGTCACCATTACTAAAAGTATAAAGCTTTAAATGACTTCGTTCCTAAACTTGACAAAACACATCCTGGAATGGAGATCCTTTCAAGTTTGAGCACATGATGCTGATCTGCCTTAACAATAGAAAAACCATGAAACAAATGCTGAAAGAACAATGACCAAACTTGACTGAAAGCATTCTGGCATGACCACTCCCAGGCTTATATAAATGATGCCAATCTTCCATCAAATATTGCAGCTGTTACTAAAAGTTTTAAAAAAATGTAATTAACGTCTGGTATATAACTATTAAGTCGAATTTTACCAAATTTGACAGCGAGTGTCCCAGCATGAATGTCTTTCAGACTTAAGCAAAAAATGCTGTTCTACATTTAATGAGGCTGTCATTACTAAAATTGGAGAAACATTTGTTTTAAAAGAGAATGCAGAACTGAATTTGAACAACTTTGTTGCAAAAAATCCTGGCATAGCAACCTTTTAATACTGAAAATGATGCATCATCATATGATGATAAAGACACTTGTGAATTCTTGAAACATTTATTATTATCACTTGTGGAATCAACAGCATCAGATGAAATTTCAGCAGAAAGCATCCTTCTGACCAAAATTTCTTGACAAACTGATCATGAATTTGGCTTTACAACAGATATCAGTTAGTTGAGTGATTTCAGTACCACTCAGACTTCTTGTTCCTTCTCCATAAGCTAAAAGTGAACCATGAATGCATGTTCTGATTTTGTTCATTGAGAAAAGACCTTGTCAGCATTGCTCAGCAACATGCTGTTATATGATAGATATACTCTCTGTGTAATTACTCAAGTAATTTTTGTTTGTGCAACATACACCACTCCCTCGATAACTTATGACAGGGTAACTTGCGAACCCACTTATTATGCAGGGTCAGGCATGGGTCCCATTTTCTTTTTACTACAAAACAAGATGAACGAATTACCTTCAGTTGTTGAACATGAAGAAAATCTCATTCAAAATTGATAACTGAACCTTAATATTGCTTATTTTATCATTTAAAACATAGTATTCAGAACTTTGAATCAACATTTTCTCAGCTTTTAATGAGAAGTAATATATTTTGTAATTTTCATTCAAAATCACATTTTTAGTACACTGTCAGAAAAACAATATTCAATAAAATAACAATGAAAATCATGATGTACCTAATGCCTACTGGAAGTTCTTCCTCTGCCAAATTTACCAACTGCTGTTTAGAGCCTATCATTTGTTGAAAAATTGTGTTCAATCCGACAAAAATGAACCAAACCAAACTGATGCAATTAATTTACAGTATTTCTTCCATGATAAGATTGAGGACCAGTATAATAAATTTTTAATGAATAGAAGATGGGCTTCTTATCAGAAATAGCTATCCTTAGTAATTATTTACAGACATTTTATGTATTTATATGGAAGATGGTATCATTGGACAAATACGCTCAATATATACATGTAGATTGTCACTTAATAAAAATATTCCAAAGCCTACTTTTCTGACCCTGCAAAGCATAAATTCCTTCTTTTATCACTCATATGAACGCAATGATCTTTACAGCAATTGTAAAAACAGAATCAGTTAGCATATGTCATTAGCCCCAAAAGTTTTACTGTGGCTATTATTTGGATGCAGTCAAGCAAACCTTTGGTTAGTTGTAATACATAACTAAAAGTATTTCCTCGAGTGGCATTATATTGAGGATGGCTTATACTGAGTGCATTACAGTGGAATTGACTAACATTATATACGAGGGACCCTTGTACTAAAGGATATCACAACAAGGCAGTATCAAAGTATGATGTGAAATAATGTTATAAATGGTTTACATAAGCCAAGAAATAAAATTAAGTGAAATAATTCAGGTGATTAGAGCATCTGCCTCTGATGCAATAGGTCATATATTCTAACCCCAGGTGAGTCAAACAAAAGATTTATAAAAATGGTACTTACAGCTGCCTCGTTAAGCGCACAGCATAAAGAGGTTAGTATTAGTACTGGTTGGCCTGGTGTCTCAATAATGGGACTGGGTGGGACATGATGCCCCAGTGCTAGACATCACTATAAACTACAACACCGCAGACATCGTAACAATCTAACTGAAAAATTGTTAAAGCTACATGAAAAATCCAAATCACACACACACATACACACTCATGTAGCTACCAGTGATTAAACAAAGGTCGAACAATATTGTTGGATCTATGTTCACACTCGCATTGATAGATGGGCAGTGAATGGCCACTGTACATTCTGACCTGTCTGTGACAAAGGATAATGGCCCTCAAAAAGCTCAAAGATGAATGTATACACAAGAAATATGGTGGGATGCATATTATTTATACTCTGTCAGTAAATAAACAATTGATAACTATTAGCTTTCAGGAAGGAGTGAAGTTTGTTAGACTGTGTAAAATTAAATTCATTTTTTTGGTTTGAAAGGAAATAAGATTTTTCTTCTAAAACTTAAGTGGTAGAGGAAAGAAGTTGGTTATGTAATATATTTGAAGCAAGAATATTCCCTTCATGTTCAGCAAATATGTTCCCATTGGGAAAATTTTAAGTTTGGATATATCTACATAGCTGCCAACCTTCACAATTTTGGCTTGAATTTCACGACTTTAACAGCGATTCGCGGATTCAAGCCGCATGGAAAAAAATCACGAATTCCCCAATTCTCAATTATTTTAAATCTTTAATAAAATAACTGATTTCCCGTTAAGTGCTAGTCGTGATTTTGGCAATTGCTGAAACAGTCCGGAATTGCTGGTCGCGATATTAGTAGAACTATAACCGATTGATACAGTTGGCCCGGTAGCAAGTATTTTAGCGTATTTTAATCTATATATATTAGAGTAGTTTTACAAACGCTTTTGAGACAAACTGGGGCCTAACCGAAATTTTGCTCCACGCATGCGCCGCCAACACTGATTTGAATAACTGTTCGGCACCGATGTTGAAAATGTCTTCACCACCAAGGAAAAAGAAATGCATTGCACAAAAAGTGAAGTTGAGTTTCAAATATACCAAAAATTAGCTATGCATTCAGCCATCAAACACCAATATACATCATGCTTTTTGCACACAGTGTGCCACAAATTTTAGCATTGGGCATGGTGTTGAACACAATCTACGTTTATCAGCTGGATCCCATTCTAAACATTTGTTCCGACAAATATTCCTGCACTCGAAGATCGCTTCACGAATTCATGTCGAAATTCACGAATGTATATCCCTATGTTCACTAATTGGGTGCCTGGAGGGTTGGCAGCTATGTGTGTGTGTGTATATATATATATATATATATATATATATA